>JAKUCM010005410.1:0-10237 GCA_023374145.1 Lepidium sativum | reverse complement strand
AATAATGTAAGACACCTAATTTCTTGTAGTGTGTTTACTTTGTGTCATAATCAACCTAATAAATATAATTCTTATTATGACTTTAAACTTAATATTTATTTGTCAACTTTTTATATGATAAAAGTTTAATATTAACTTAAATATTGTATTATATTAGTCTGTTTTGCCTTAGAAAATATTGTAACAAATTTGTTATTAGGAAAAAATAATGACATAATATCCCTATATCATAATAATAATAATAAAAAATTTTTTGATAACAATATTTAACTAATTATTATTATCAACAGAACATTATTAATTTGTTTAAATTTTAAATATAATAAAATACTGAAGGTTATCGATATGTTCTATCAAGTAATAATGAAATAATAAAATTTGTAATAAAATATCGAGTTCATATAATTATATATCGATTCATCGTCAATATGTTTTATCACTTTCATATAATTTTATTTCAAGTCATAATCAACATAATAAAATGTCAACCTTAGTATGACTTTAGAGTTAATATTTAATCTTCAATATCTTATATAATAAAAGCATAATATAAACTTAAATATCGTGTTATATTAATCTTTTTTGGCTTATGAAGTATTGTGAAAAATTTGTTAGTGAAAAAATAGTCTTTTATATAAAAAGTGTAGTATTACCTTAAACATCGTATTATATTAGTCTATTTTGACTTAGGAAGTAGTATGACAAATTTATTACTAGAAAATAATCACATAATATTTTTATCTATTATAGTAATAATAAATTATTTTCTCTTAATAACAATATATAATTGATAAAATATTGTTATTTTGTTTAAAATTTTAATGTAATAAAAAAACTGAACGTCATCGATATATTATATCAAGTAATAATGAAAAACTATAAATGGTAATGAAATATCGAGTTCATGTGATTTTATATCAAGTCATCATTAGTATGTTATATCGCTTTTATATGATCTTATATTGAGTCATAATTAACATATTAAAATGTCAACCTTAGTATTAACTTTAAACTTTCTTTTTTTGTCAACGGAAATCTCATATAAGGTGCATGTGCACAGAAGTCTGAGTACAATCAACTATAGCCCGTCTCGCGAACAAATCTCGCTAGAGATTCAGCTCTATAGTTGAGAATGCGTGGAATCGTAGAAAGTAAAAAGAAAGAAAATGAAGAGCGAAGTCGTGCGAATTCTTCTTGATAAGGAAGAAAAGTTGGCCACTCCTCCGGCTTTGCCAAAACCTCGAGCACCATCTCACAATCTGTCGACATCTCCACCTCCAAGGCTTGGATTGCTATCATTGACTCCATCGCCCAAAGAACCGCCTCGATCTCTGCATGTAACGGTGATAAACTTCGATGAATACACCTTGCTCTGGAGCAAACACCCTCTACTGAATCTGGAAATCCGAACCATCCTAACCCCGTCTTAAGGTCCGAAATTTTCCAGGAAGCGTCCACTAAACATTTGTAACCCGTTAACCCTGATGTTGCTATAGATGGGAAAATCCACTCGGATTTGTTGTCTCCAATGTGATGCGTTAATCGAAAACGTGGGTTCGAGACCATAGTCCGAACTTCCCGCCATTTTGCAAATTCTTCTGTGGCCCGTGTAATAATACTACGCGGATCGCTTATAGTGTTTGAAAAGAAATGGTCATTTCTTGCTTTCCACAGATTCCAAATCAGCCACGGAAAAATACTCATGGCTTCTCGTGCCGGTAGTCTCCAAAATAAATAGTCCAGATTATACCAAATAGATTCCCCCGGAAATACCTCTATGGCAGACGGAAGCTCGGATAATGTCCATGTCTGTAAAGCTATCGGACATTGAAAAAGGACATGGTTAATGGTTTCCTTCTCTGTTCCACAACGTAAACACGTTGGATCGCACTGGATCCCCCGAGTTATCATATTTCCTTTGACTGCTATGTTTCCAGATAAAATTTGCCATAAAAAATGCTTAATCTTGTTCGGAGTGTCTACTCTCCACACCTTCTCATATAAAGCTCGGAAACTCGGACCAGAACTTAACATAGCCCTCTGGGAGAACTCTTCCTCCGCAAGGTAACCTGATCGGACAGAGTACCTTCCATTTCTAGTATAATGCCATCCCCAATAATCTTGTCGTGACTGACGTGATATCGGAATCCCTAATATTAATTGAACATCCAATGGGTCAAAATACTGCTTCACTAAGATCTCCTTCCATGTGCCTGAACGTTTTTCTATAAACCGATCCACCGTAAGGTTCGGGTATAGATTAACCGGTACCTCTAGCGCCGGTCTAGGTACTACGTCTGGGATCCAAGGATCCATCCAGACTCTTATCTGTGTCCCATCCCCGATTTTCCTGATCACACCCCTCCGTACTAATGTTTGTGCCGATAAGATGCTACACCAGCCATACGATGGATTAACCCCGGGTACCGCTTCCAATGGACATGTATCTTTAAAATATCTACCTCGCATAACTTTACTAAATAGCAAGTCCGGGGAATCTATAAGTCGCCATAATTGAAGCCAATAATGCAATATTAACTTTAAACTTAACATTTAATTTTTAATTTTTTATATTATAAAAGCGTAGTATTAACTTAAATATCGTATTATATTAGCGTGTTTTCACCAAAAAGTATTGTGACAAATTTGTTACCAAGAAAAAATAATCACATAATATTTTTATCTCTTATAATTATAAAAAATAAAATTTCTTGATGACAATATATAAATGATTATTATTACCAACAAAATATTATTAGTTTATTTTAAATTTTAATATAATAAAAAATTGAAGGTCATCAGTATATTATATTAACTAATGATTATATAATAAATTTTCTTATAAAATATCGAATTCATATAATTTTCTATTGAGTCATTATCAATATAATATATCACTTTCATATGATTTAATATCATATCATAATCAACATAATATTAAATCAATCTTAATATCAACTTTGAACTGAACATTTAATCTTCAATTATATAATTTAAATAAATACAGAAAGTTATCATAGCTAATTCCTAATATTTATATATCTCTATCTTAAATTTTAATTCTAATCCTAATAGAAAAAATATACCTAACGAATGACATTTTTATTTAAGATTCATCTCGTGATTTGTTTTTCAAAACACCAAGTAAAATAACAAATTAGTAAACAATAATATGTATTTGTAGTTAAATATATTTTATATATGAAACTATTGTAAATTATTAGAACAATATGCATATTTATATATGCATTTGTAGTTAATTTTATTTTTAAATATAAGAAATTACAATAATTTTTGAATATAAAATTAAGTGCCAAAATAAACACATGATCTATGTTTGCGTAAATGGACACATGCCTATAAATTTAAATAAACATGAAACTAAAACTTTAAATAAATCCAGGTTTAAAATCTTAAATAAACGTGAATCTAAAATCTTAAAATGAATATGAAGTCTAAAAAGCTAAATGACATGAACCAACAAAATATATTCAAAAACTATAATGCAAAACTTAAATCAAAAGAAATTAGAAACATATATTTTGAGTATAACACTATTCATTATTAAAAATAACTTTTAGTATATCAAATATATAAAAAAATTAATAAATTTTCATATACAAATCAAATCATAAAATAAAAAAATAAAAAATATATATAAAACAAATATAATATATAAATATTATTTATAAATAAAACAACTTATGAATGTAATTCGACTTTTCACAAAAATATATCTCATGCCAATCGGAATTAAATGTCCAATATTTATACTTTTACCATAAACTGTAATTTTTTCAATTAAACCAAAGTGAATATGAAGTTATATTGTTGAGCGTATTTAAATTCAAGATTACTCAACTACGACGAGTAAACATATTAAATTGTTTAAATTGTCTAAATACTAAATTGAATATCGTTGACTAAAGACGATGGTTTTGGTTTTGTTTTCGTACACCTTTGTTGGATAAAAAACGAAAGAAGAAAAGAAAAAAATAGTCATATAAAGTTAGGTTTAAATTATTTATTAACTGTCAAGTGGTAGAGGTTTAGTGTAACACCCGCGTTCAGCGGATCTTTCGGGTGATTCTGGATGGGTTCGAGGGACAAAAAAATTGTGTGGGAAAATAATGGAAAAATGGGGGTTTTTAGCCGAACAAGGCTAAGTGCCATTCGGACAAGGCTAAGTGCAATTCGGATAAGGCCAAGTGCCATTCGGACAAGGCCATAAGAAATTCGGACAAGGCCACGAGAATTTTGGACTAGGCTGCATGAAGTTCGGACAAGGTCGCGTGAAATTCGGACCAAGCCGCAGGAAGTTCGGACCAGGTCGCGTGAAATTCGGACAAGGTAGTGGGAAATTCGGACAAGTCCATGAAATTTGGACAAGGAAGTGACAGTGTCCGAACGGGTAGTGAGTTCGGACAGGGAGTGAGGTGTTCGGACATGAAGTGAAATGTTCGGACAGGAAGTGAAGTGTTCGGACAGGGAAGTGAGTGTCCGAACTGAAGGGAGTGATAGTGGGAATTGGTTGGGCCGTTCATGGGTTGGTCCGGGACATAAGTGTTCTTTGGGTTGGACTTGATCCAATTCAGGTGGGCTCGAATTTGGCCCATCCTGGGCGGATTAGGGTTAGGGTTTTTCACCCAAAATCCTATAAATAGGGCTAAAAATTGCCGCATCCCAAAATTATCAAGAAAATCTCTAAGGAAGATCGGAATCATTGCGAAAGAACTCTAAGACCAATTTTTGCCGAATCGAGCAAGGGAAAGAGCGGATCGAGAGCGATCTAAACCGGATCCGAGTAACCTGATTGGCAATCGTATCAAGATGTGTCAGAAAAGGCTAAGGCAAAGGTGAGTTTTCGGGACCGTTGAGGTGATTCTGGGTGCGTTTTCGGACAATAGTGGGATTAAGTCTTAGATGGGTTAGGATTGTGTGATTTATTGGATGAATATGTACTGTTTTCCGTTCATGATTGGTGTTTCGGTTGATTCGGGTGAATCCGGGTAACTGAGGCAACAGATCTAATCGGATTCTGAGCATGAATATGCTGGACTCTGTGCATGAATAATGCTATCTCTGACTTGATTACTTGTTGTTTGATGCATATCTGGTTGGCCTAGTGGGACGGAATGACCGACTCACTAAGCAAATTTGTTTGCTTACTCAATCTGCGTGATTGTAGGTGATTTACCCAAGGACCGTGAAAGTGGCTAAGTAGGAGTGGGACCGAGGCGAGAAGGAGGAAGGATGGAATAAGACTGGGATAACTAGGTCTAGACACATTTAAATTCGAACATTCTTGCAAACTTGTTGTACTAGAACCTATTGAGTTGGTTTATGCATACGTTTTGGGCTTATTAAACTGTCAAAAACCCGAAAACGACTAAGTAAAGAAAGAACCTAAAACTGACTAAGTGTTTGGTCCGCCCAAGACCAAACTGAATCGAATCCGGACGTAGGCATCTCGAGTTAGGGTGCCATACTTAGCCTGCTTATTCTATCTGAACTAGATGATGTCCATTTACTAGGGATCTAAAGTAAATCAAATACGATATTTTGTAAAAACCAAATATATTTGTAATTATTATATTTATCTATTATATTTCAATTTATATTTGGAAAAAATAATTATTCTTTCTATTTCATTTTAAATGATGTTTTAGGGAATACTTTATTTTTTCATTTTAATTGGTATATTAATATTTTTATGCAAAATTTATTATATTTTAGTGTTTTTAACTCTTTAAATTATGTAGATTAATTTGTGATTGATCAAATTATTTGGAATGTGTGATAAAACATGTTTTATATAGATGAAATACATAATCTAATGATTTTTTGAACTGTGTAAAATAACCTAAAACAATAAATATAATGAAATGGTGAGAGTACATTTGTAGATAATTGTGCTTGTGTCTACTCTTATTTGGACTAGTATTTATACTATGGGATATTACTTTCGACATATTATTTTAAATTGGTTTTAATGTTAGTGGTTTTATTGAAGTTATGTAATATTTTTAAATTTTTGAATGTTAGTGGTTTAATTAAAATATGAATGTTAGTGACCCAGATTGTTATCCAATTTTATGGTTTGTTTCCATTTCAAATATTTGGTTTCTATTATCGAATGATTATATGTGTATTCTAAGAAATTTTAATGAATATTTAAGGTATATTCGATTAAGGGTATATGATTAGATGATGAGTTGTAATTTATGAAATCATTAATATGGATATTAACAAAAAAAGTATGCGTATTGTATCAGTAATAATATATCACTTACATAAATGATATTATATAAGTTACTTATAAAACCTAATATATTATATGTGATTTAACATCACTTATCACTTAAAGTAAATGACATCATTCATATATTTTTTGCATCAATTAAATAAAACTGATATAGTACCAAGGATAAATTGTACAGTAGTATGATTACTTTACAAATTCTCAAGACACCAAAAATCGACTCTCATATCTGTAGTAGTATGAGCGGTTTTTAAAAGCCAATAGCCTATTTAACAAAAAAAACTGATACAATTTAATATTAATTTACATCACTTATAGAATAATTGACGTAAAATCTATATTTACATAAGTTGAACAACAGTGTATCTAATCCGTATTTTAACATCAATTAAAAAAATGATGTTAACTTAGTTTCTTTTTAAAATTGATACATATAAATTAAGTAATGTCACTTAAATTAACTGATGTTAATGAATATGAATTTGTATCAATTCCTAAAATAATTGTCACAAATTTTATTAGTTATATTTAAATAATTGATATAACAAATATCAAAATTAAACTAATCTTTCTTTTCTTGTATCATTATTTTTTTGGGGCAATTGCAAAATACCTTTAACAAAGCACATTTTCAACACTGCCTTTTCTGGAAGTTTTCAAAAAATATCATTTGTTATTAAAAATGACTAGACTACCCTTATATTATTATATTTTTAATTTTTTTACAGAATTTTTCCCGCCAAATTTCATTTCTCATCTTAAAATTTAGTTTTAACGTTGTAAGTTTTATATGAGATCTTATAGAACCTTATAAATAATTTTTTCATAAGTTAGCGTATAAAATCTTATAAAAAATTAATTTAAAAATTATTTTATAAAACCTTATAAAAATTAATTTATAAACTAAATGAGTGATCAAAATTTAGTAAATCAGGTTTAAACTATATCCTAAATATACTCAGTAGATACATAAATTCATAAGAATTGATATATTATCTCTTGAATAAAAAAATTTGATGCCTAAACCAATAAAAGTGATTATAACCTAGAAAATTTTAAATTGTTTATTTATAAAGTTTAATTAGACAAATTCTAGTATATTTATTAGTTTTAATAAGATAAGTTATAAATCTGAATAGTTCTATAAAACACTTATTCTACATTATAAAACTAAGTAAATCTCAATTATAGAACTTAGTTTTATAATGTAAAATAAGAGTTTTTATATATTTTATATATTTTGCTTATAAAATCATTTGATGGAATAAAAAGTTAAAAAGTTATCTTATTACAACTTATTTATAAGTTAGTTTATAAAACTTTATAAAAATTAATTTATTAATTATCTTATTAAACCTTATATCTAAACTATTTTGAAATTTCTAGATTATAATCATTTTGATAGGTTTAAACATCAAGTATGTATGTTTAAAATATAATATTTAGTTTAATTTACTAATTTTGATTATATAATTGAGTTTTAGCATCCAATTAGGATTTAACTTTTTATTTAAGAATAATTATAATCAAAAATTCATTTGAGTTTAGAAATCCAACTTTTTTGTTTACGATATAATATTTAGTTTCATTTACATTATCACCGACTCTCTCTTTTACAAATGCTTAATCAAATTTTATTAACCTGTAAATAAGTTGATTTTTTTGATCCAGGTTTATCAATTTTGTTAATTAGAAAAGTTGTTCTACTGATTTTAGTTTTTGTCAAAAGTTGCGGCTGTGTTTGTTTTTTTTTCTTTTTACTTTCAATTTTTGTCTTTTAATATTAAAACATAGACTGTGATTCATCAAATTTCTTTTTTCTTCTTTCAATAAATTTTTAATATATCTAAATTTTAGCACATATGGAAATATAGTGCATTCTAGATTTAGAAATGCCTAAACGATCCAATCTGAGTTGATTTTTGTGATAGTTAAACTAGTAAAATTCAATAAGTTTTATGTTTATGAACCAGTTATACATAATTGAATCAGTTATACATTCTTGATTTTCATCTCTAAATTAGGCTTAAGAAGGTTAATTGCGTAATTGATAATTTTGCTTTGGTTATTTGGTAGAATCTGGCACGAATAATAGTGTAAATTGGTAACAATTGGTTGAAACATAGTGCATTCTAATAGTAAAACTACATAAGTTATACAAAATTGAATCAATTTTTTTTAGCAGGACATTATGAATGCCAAAGTCATGATATAATTTAAACGCAACGATCGTGTTAGTTGTATATTGATGAAGCACGCACTAGAGGATATCACTTTGTTGGTGATAGAAGATTTTTTATACGAGAGGCTTGGTTTAGATGAAAATAAGGTTAGATTGAAATTGTGTTTCTACCGACCTACTGTCAGAGATGAGGTTGAAGTGACTATCAGTGGTGATGTGGATGTATGTGGTTATCTAGCCTACATTGATGAATGTAATCATAGTACGACAACATTGCTCGTGGATGTCATAACTGGATCGGAATAACCTGAGGAAAGAATGTCGAGACAAGTATCGAGAGCAGCTCAAAACTCTATTGGTTGTAATGATGGTGAGAGAGTAGCAACTGTTATTACTGTATATTCTCCACCAGTTAGAGAGAATGAAATCGAACCACAAGATGGAAGTGTGGATATTAGTTTTGAGAGATCGGATATTGGTGATGTCTATGTATAACGTCCACCCGTTGTAGAGAGTAGTCAGTTTGCAGAAGAATATGAAGACGGTTTGGATTTAAGTTTACATCAATAATTTGAAGATAAGAAGACATTGCAAGAAGTTTTGGATAGATGATCATTTGTTAACAACTTTTTTTTTTGCTATTAAAAGATCAGAACCGTGTCGGTTGTGGATTGTATGTAAGAAAGAAGGCTGCAAATGGGGTGTATGAGCATCAAAGATTAGAAATGTTGATATTTTCAGGATTATAAAGTACACAAAGATGCATACATGCTCTCGGGCTAGTCAGAGCGAGAGTAGCGGCACGAAGAGGCAATGCACACCAGAAATAGTTGCAAGTCTTTTGCAAGAGGATTTTCCCAGAAAAATGAACACTTCAACTCCTAAAGTTATCATGGGTCTTGTGAAAACAAAACTTGGCGTGAGTATATCATACTCCACCGCGAGTAGAGGGAGAAAATTTGCTATTGATAGGCTGTGTGGCACTCCGGAAGAAAGCTATAAGATGTGAGAGTTCATGCTTCTAATACCAACAAAGCTATAGTTGGCTGGAAATTCATGCAGTATAGTAGGCAGTACACAGTTGTTGAATTCAACCATGAATATAGTTTATTTGTGAGAAGATTCTCGTCTACAGCCAGATATTTGGAGGAGAGTATTGTGAAAGAAAAGTGGGCTAGGTGTGTCTTTCCGGGAGAAAGGTATAATATCAACACAAGCAACAATGTGGAGTCTATGAATAATGTGTTTAATGAAGCAAGAAATTTCTTCCTAATACCCATGCTTGATACAATCCTCAAAACATTTTCAAAGTGGTTTAGTGATCGTCGAATGGAAACAAAGAAAGGTACGATCGAAAACAAATTAGTGTCGTATGTGGAGAATAGAACATAACGCATGATTCATGGGTTGTTTTCGATCAGTTGATTGTGATGGCACTAAACACCTTTGAATTCGATGTCGTTGGTAGTGATGAGAAGATTTATTTTATTTGCTTGGAATCGAAGAGTTGCAGCTATAGAGTGTTTGACATCGAAAAGTATATATGTCTCCACGCATTAGCTACATTCATTCATTACCATAAGATCGAAACTCGACCTCGTAATATCCCATTAGATGAGCTTTGTTCTAACTATTATTGGTCTGAGTTGTAGACACTTGCGTATACCAGGTCTATTTTGTTGGTGCCCGAGATGTCTAAGTGGGATGTCCCGGATTACATCAAAGACAACAAAATCATACCGCCATCGATAGGAGAGACACGTCCAAGATCATCAAACGTCTCTCTCTCTCTC
>JAKUCM010005409.1:0-69103 GCA_023374145.1 Lepidium sativum | reverse complement strand
CCTTAAAAAATCCCCAACTATAATTTTTATTGCCAAAACCTACATAAATTATTTTTGTTGCCAAAAAAATCATATACTTTATGTAATTACCATTTTAATACATAATAATTTAAATTCTTACTTTTTCACATGGTTGTATTTAACAAGTTAATTTTTACGTTAACATTGTTTAAAATGGTTAACGTCACTGTTCATGGTGTTTAATCAAAATAAATATATATTTATCTATAAGTTAAAATTATAATTTTGCCCCCAATCAAAATTTCCCAAATTGATTTTAACCTAATACTCTTGGTTTTATTCGATGTCGGATTGTTTTTCCCCCTTTGATCATTTTCTCTAAACCTAGTTCACGATTCTCTTCTATTTCACCATTCTTTTCTTCTTTGATTTTTCATGAAATCTTAAATAAACTTGAACAGTGCGAAAATGAGGTATATCTTGTGTTTTAAATTTGATTTTGAGTATGAATTTCTCTGGATAAAAGGAAGAAATCGATTAAGTTTTAAATTTTTTTTGTAATAATTATGATTAATTTCTAGGTTTGTTAATAGAATCTTCAGATTAATTTCGGATTTGATTTTGCTATTAAGAAAAAGAAGTGAAGATGTTGTCGTTTGTTGACTTGTTCATCTTTCTATAAAGTATTTTATAATGTCTTTATGTTGTCGTCTTAGTCCAATTATAATATTCAATGATATATATGTCATTAACATGGCTTTATAATTATTCTAAGTGAGAACCTAAATTAAAAGCCAATTTAGAGTTTGTTCACCTCTTATTATTTTTCTTAACTGCAGTTACTTCGAAACTATGAAACTGAATATACATTACGGAGGTGTTGTTGTGTTTAACAATGGAGTGTTCAGTTATGAAGGGGGATTCGTGAAGAGAAATGTGATCATTGATCCTGATTTTGTGACATGGTCAACTTTGACGACTTTTTCAAGGAAATTGGTGTAAATGGAGTTGTTGAAAAAGTATGGTACAAGCTTCCGGGTGAAGATTTAGCTTCAGTTAGACTTATAGAAGAAGACAAAGATGCAGAGATTCGGAAGATGTGTAGTGAAGCTACAATAAATGGGGAAGTTGATACATATGTTCAACAAAGTTTTTCAATTCCCGTGTTTCCAGCTTACGATCGTGATGAGGAAGAAGAAGGTAGTGGAGAACACAATGATGATGAAGAAGATAGTGTCTCAGATGGAGAAAACGATGATGAAAGAGAAGATGTAATATTAGAGGTAGAAAATAATGAGCGATTTGAGGCTTTTTTTGAGGAATTGTGTGGCAAAGAAACGTGTGGGGTAAATGAAAGTGCTAGAGTAGCTAATGATGGTGATGACAGTCGAGATATAATGGGCGCTGATGTTGAGGAAGAATTGGATAGGTGTTGTGTTGATGACGAGTGCCCAGAACCTGCAGTTGAAACAGATGATGAATGGGATTGTTTCAACAAAACAGAAGCTGACAAAACTAGAAAGAGTTTTCAGAAAGATGAGCCTCCATATTTATGGCTTATGCAAACATTCAATAGTGGAGAAGAGTTCAAAAATCAGCTTTTAAGTATGTTTTGAAGACGAACTATGATGTAAAATTGTGTCGATGGGAGAAAACTAAACTAGCAGCAATATGTACGGATAAGAAGTGCCAATGGAAGATCTATTGCTCTTTTGAGAAACCAAAGGGAAAATGGATGGTGAAAACGTATTGTGACTCGCATCACCATTTTAAGGGTGGAAAGTTACGGTTGCTTAAACAGAGTACAATTGCAAAATTGTTTAAAGAATAAGCAAGGAGAAGACCTGGGCTAAAATGGACTGACATTAAAGATGAGATGATGTTAAGATATAACATCTCAGTTACAAAGTGGGTGTGCATAAAAGCAAGGAGAATGGCATTGGATATGGTTATAGAAAACCAGAAGGAACAGTTCGCTAAGCTATGGGATTATGAGGTTGAATTGAGACGTTCCAATGATAATACAATCACTGAAATTGTTAACATCCCTAAACCTAATGGTACACAAGTTTTTGATCGTTTCTACATATGTTTTGATGCATTGAGAACGACTTGGAAAAAATGTTGTAGGCCTATTATAGGTTTTGATGGAGCATTCTTGAAATGGGAATTGAAAGGTGAAGTCTTGGCTGCCGTAGGTAGAGATGCAGATAATAGAATTTACCCAATTGCTTGGGCTGTAGTTAGGGTAGAAGATAATATTTCATGGGGTTGGTTTATTGCTAGGTTGCGGTCAGACTTAGATTTAAGTTTAGGGGATGGTTTGACAATCATTTCAGATAAGCAAAAAGGATTGACTAATGTTGTGAGTGATATTCTTCCTAGAGCAGAGCATAAACATTGTGCTAGACACATATTTGCTAATTGGAAAAAGGTTTATAAAAAGTATGAGTAGGAAAGTTATTTTTGGGCTATTGCTTTTAGTGGAACAATGGGAGATTATGAGTACAATATCAATGCTTTAAAAGCATTTGATGGTGTTGCATATGAGGATTTGTTGAAAACAGAGCCAAAGACTTGGTGTAGGGCCTTTTTTAGTAACCATGCACGATGTGAAGATGTGTGCAATAACTTATCTGAGAGTTTTAATAGGACTATACGAGATGCCCGAAAGTTACCACTTATTAAAATGCTTGAAGAGATTAGGAGGCTTGCCGTGAAGCGCATAACCAAGAGGCGTGATCAAACAATCGGTTGCAAAACAAAGTTTTCACCATATATCATGGAGTTATTTGAGGGAAACCGCAAAGCAAGCAAATTGTGTTCAGTGATTAATTAAGAGTAACGAAAGATTATATGAGGTGAGTGAGGGTCTTGGTAGATATGAGGTACGTCTTCCAAACAAGCATTGCGCTTGTAGTCGATGGAATATAACTAGAGTGCCTTGTACCCATGCTATTTATGTCATAAATGAGCATAATCGTGATCCCGAAGTGTAAGTTTAATTACATATTAGTTTACATGTCTATTTTTATTTTAAAATGTGTACTATGTTTACTTTTCATTAGTTCAAGCTAATTTGTTTGTTTACTATGTTGCAGCTACGTTGATCCATATTTCTTAACAACAATGTGGCAAGCAACATATGAAAACAATATAAAACCTGTTAATGGAGAAAGGTTGTGGAGAAAAACTGGTAAAGATCCCATTGTTGTTCCTGAAAAAAGAAGAATGCCAGGACGTCCAAAGAAGCATGCTCGAATAAAAGAGGCACATGAATTATCATCTAATCCAACGAAAGCTACAAGAGATGGAAGGATAATTACATGTACCAATTGTAAACAGGCCGGCCATAACCGTTCTATTTGTAAAACAATTACTATGGTAGCTGGACCAAAACGAAAGAGAGGAAGGCCAAGAAAGAGTACTGTAAGTTTCTAATGATTTATTAAACTTTTTTTGTGTATGTAATAGACGTTTATGTTATCTTGTTAATTGTTGGTGGAATACATGATTTTTAATAGAATGATGATCCTTGGAGCATCCATAATGCACCTAGGAGAATAAACTATGCTCAAAGGCAGACGTTACCGAGTAGTTTGACTGACATTGGAAGTACCTCAACTTATCCTTTTCCATCTACTGCACCACCGATTGCGCCATTGGCTGCACCACTGGTTGCATCACTGGCTGTACCACCAACTGCTTCTACTATCCCTACAATATCTCGTCCAACAACAACTTCTAGTCATAGACATCGAGGTCGCGGACGTTCTTATGGCAGTGGAAACAAATCACCTACTCATTCAACTCAGTCTGTGTGTTTGGTATCACCGTGGACTAATGAAGTGTTCGATGTGTGGCGTAAAGAGAGTGTGTGGAGTTGTTTAGTTTGGAAACCTATTCAAAATTTCATTGAATACTATAATGAGATTAACAAAGTTGATTGCAAAGCATCAAAAATAGCTTTCACTACTACAAAAACAACTCAACATTGACTATGATTATAATTATAAATTGGTCAAAAATATTTATTTTAATTAATTATTGACCAACATAAATTTTCAATGAACAATTTTCACCCTTCAATTTTGATCAAAAATTAATCAAAACAACTATTTTGGATCAATTTCTGATTATTATCATTGTCAAAGTTAAGTTGTTTTTTAGTTTATCGTCAAAATGTAGTCATAATATTTTGATAATATACAAACTGGTCAAAATATTTTGATTATTTAATGATAAAATCTTTAATTTGTTAAGAAATGATAGATTTTTAGTCATAATTATGTTAACTAAAATTTTGCTCAAAAAATTATGGTCACAATATATCATATTTTCTTGTAGTCTTTAATTAATATATATCTCTTTCACCTTTCATGTAATTAAAAAAATATTGAAAGATCGTCAAATGTTTTTTTTCCTCTTTCAACAGTGGGATTGTCCTGTTTGTTAATCAAAATTGGTCGATAATCAGAACCAATCATCTTCAAATACCGTGAAACTGAATTTCGGAAAGATAGAGTGCCACTCATAATTTTCAAATGCCTTATCTAACTTGCATCGAACTAATCCTCCTCATACTCCGCCAAGACAAAGAATTCTTTAACATGGAAACTCAACCATACCACAAATTTGTAACATATTTTTAAAATGGAAAAAAAGAGGGCACTGCGCTGCTTTCTGCCTGACTTCTCATCCATTCATGTGAGTTCACTAAAATCCCAACCATCAACCAGGGATCATCACAGTTTAAACTAACTCTAATTAATCGTTCCCAAACTCCATCACTAAGATATTGAATCGGTTCCCCATAAAGATATGTAATAAAACATCTTGTACCCTCCAAATTTAAAGAAATATCGATAATATTTTTGGCCTTGTAATTAACACTAGTCAAGTAATTATTTGAATAAATTAAAGCAAGGTCGCCACTTGATTCTCTTGGCTCCACCGTAATTAAATTGTCAAAACTCATATTTAATACTACATTTTTCCATATACATATTATTTTTAAATAATATCTCGAAACAATATCTCTAAATACATATTACTACATTCCTCAAAACAATATCTCTGTTAAATTGAATATAGAAAAGTCACCTATACAATCGCAATTCCAACATAAAAACTTAATTCATAAAATATAATTTTTGAAAACTGTAACATAAGGAGAGGTTCCTCCTTTGTTGCCATTAGCGACCACCTTAGCTCCATCGACCCCTTATTTCCCACACTCCACCTGCCTCTTTGGAAAATATCCAAAAGCTCCATTCTTTTTTCGGAAGAGAAACGAGTAACTTATCCTTTTAATCATTATTTCGATTAAAAAATAATTTTGTGGACATTACGATAGCCAATAAATAACCAAAGAATCCATCGAAAGTTTTAGATGAGACTGGATCCAATCTATCGGACAATTAGATCTCAAACCCTAAATGCGTTGGAAATCGCCATCGAGAGAAGATAATTTTTTTTGTTAAATATTGTATAATTAAAAAATATAAACGAATTCTTATTCAAGGGTATTTTGCACGAAACTAGCGATGATTCAAATATATATATATATATATATATATATATATATATATATATTAATGAATTTTTTTTAGAGAATCTAAAAGCTTTAGATAATGAGTGGTGCTTATTAATCTCTTTATACACAAGTATAGTGTAAATTCACAACGTCAGGTGATATATGTTATTGAATAATATGTTATTATTAGGGAATAATAGGTATTTGGAAGGGATCCTCTCTAGTATATATAGGATTTGGGCTAATCCACTCATTGTCAATTGGTTTTGAGTTGGAAGCCCATATTCTAATAGTTATCTTTACAATTGTCTTTCTAGGATTATATACTTATAAGTATATAGTACAAAATGAAAAAAGAATATACAGAATTAATCATATACAAAGTAGCCGTTGGAGATGTTTCCTTATCACACCCCCTCAAGATGGACGGCGTGGAGTAAGTCCAATCTTGACAAGGAGACGATGAAATTGTGTGC
The DNA here is from genome assembly GCA_023374145.1 of Lepidium sativum. NCBI lineage: Eukaryota > Viridiplantae > Streptophyta > Magnoliopsida > Brassicales > Brassicaceae > Lepidium > Lepidium sativum. The sequence goes on along the minus strand of JAKUCM010005409.1, from coordinate 63,130 downwards.
GGGGTAGTGGTTTAGTGAGAGCATCGGCCAGCTGGTCCGCGGAAGGAACATGTGCAAAGCGTAGGGAACCACGTTGGAAAAATTGACGAACAAAGTGATAATCAAGGCAATGTGCTTCATGCGAGAATGGAAGACAGGATTGGCGGCTAGATATGTTGCTCCAATATTATTACAATAGATTACCGGTTGTGAGGGATTTGTGATACCAAGTTCGGACAGTAGTGATGTGATCCAACAAATCTCTGCCGTGGTTGATGCAAGTGATCGATATTCAGCCTCCGTGGATGATCGGGAGACACATGTTTGTTTCTTGGATGACCATGCTATCAGATGACTGCCAAGATAGACTATGTAGGCGCTGATGGATGGTAATCTTCTTTGTTGCCTCCCCAGTCTGCATCCGTGAAGGCATGGAGGTGTGGTGTGTTCCGTGCCAGCCGTAGAATGCCATACGTTCGTGTTCCAGAGAGATAGCGAAGGAGGTGTTTCAACACCAACCAATGATCTGTGGTGGGGCGATGCATAAACTAGGAAAGTTTTATTAACCGTGAAGGAGATATCAGGCCGTGTGAGAGAGATATATTGTAGACTGCCAACAATTGTGCGAAATTCTGTGGCATCGGGTAATGTATTTCTAGAATGTAGCATGAGATATGTTGTTGAACTCATTGCCGTTGGCATTGGCTTGGTGTCATTCATGTGTGACTTATGGAGGAGATTTGCAATATAACGACTTTGGTTTAGATGTAATCCTTCTTTAAATCTAGTTACTTCTATGCCAAGAAAATATGATAAGTCACCCAAGTCCTTAAGTGAAAAGCGATTAGAGAGAGAAACGATAAACGGGGATATGTGAGCAGAACTGTTGCGAGTGATGATGATATCATCAACATAGACCAGCATATAGAGAAGGATGTTGTCCTTGTTGTAGATAAATAAGGAGGCGTCGACAATAGAACTCATGAAGCCAGACTGTAAAAGAAACGTGCACAGATCAGTGTACCACGTTCGTGGTGCTTGTTTAAGGCCATAAACCACCTTCTGTAGTCGACATACTGCATTAGGATTGTCTTTGTCTTGGAAGCCGGGTGGATGACTCATATACACCGCTTCATTTAGATGACCTTGGAGAAAGGCGTTGTTAACATCAAGTTGTCTCAACGACCAATCTCGTGTTATCGCAATGCTAAGAACAATTTGAATTGTTGCGGGTTTGACAACTGGGCTGAATGTATCTTGATAATCTACACCATGACGTTGATTGTAACCCTTGGCGACAAGACAAGCTTTGTAACGTTCGATACTACCATATGGATGTCGTTTAATAGTAAAGACCCACCTGCAACCAACACCATTATGAGCATTAGTTTTGTTGACAAGATCCCATGTATGATTCCTTATTTGTGAGTTTATCTCATCACTCATGGCTTTACGCCAAAGAGGAGTATTGAGAGCTTGAGCTACAGTCTTCGAAATTGTATCAACTAGTGAAGTAAGTGTGGTGTTGAGGTTGAGTTTTTGAACGGGTTTCTTGATCCGGTTGTTGGTACGTCGAGATGGTGGTGGCGGGATGATAACCGGCGGTGGAGACGGAGAGTCAGAGGAGTGAGCTGTTGGAGATTGAGCTATTGGAGATGGTTCTGTGGTTGGTAAGTCCAATGATGGTGTGGGTTCTGGATGAGACGCAGGCGGTGATGCGGCTATTGGAGAAACTAGGACCGATGGTGTTGTGGGAGGTGTTGTTGACGTTGGTACAGATGGTGATGCAACGGAAGATGGGATCACAGTGACCAGCGGTTGAGAAGATGGAGGAATGGCCATATCCGTGTCATCGAAGTCTGTAATTGGTCTAGGCTTAGAGGAGGGATAAACTGATTCATGAAAAACCACATGACGTGAAGTATATATATGTGAGGTTAATCGATCAAGAAAAAGATAAGCATGTTGAGTAGGTTAGTAGCCTAAAAATACAAAAGGAGTAGATCGTGCATCTAGTTTATGAGATGTGTAAGGTTTAAGCCATGGAAAACATAGACATCAAAACACTCTCAATTTTTGATAATTTGGATTAATATCATACAAACTGTCCCATATTTCCTTCATCGTGGTGGCTGTGGAGACTAGTGGTTGGACAGAGTTGGTTAAAGCACCAAGTAGAGCACTGTAAAGAAGACGATCTTGACGACGCCATGGAGGATAAGCAGGATTTGGAATACTGACACCATCTATCTCAACTGTATATGATGGTATAACAGAGGAATCATCAATAAAGTGATGAAGCTCATGACCCTCCAAGAAAGATCGGACCTGATTACGCCACATGAGATAATTGTGTGTTGTGAGCTTGGTGACATGAGACATATTCACAGAGAGTAGCGTGGCTTGAGAGTTTTGTGTATTGAACAAAGAGGTTCTTTCGGCTGTGGAATCAGATGTAGCCATGTGGAGAAGAGACAAAAAAGACGTAAAACAGAGAAAAGAGAAGAGAGTCTAGAGACGAAGAGAAGAAACAGAGAAGACGTAAAAACACAAAAGATAATAGAGTCTAGAGACGAAGAGAAGAGAAAGAAGAAGAGTGACGGCTAGGTTAAAACCTAGAGTTGTTCTGATACCATGATATGTTATTGAATAATATGTTATCTTTACAATTGTCTTTCTCGGATTATATACTTATAAGTATATAGTACAAAAGGAAAAGAGAATATACAGAATTAATCATATACAAAGTAGCTGTTGGAGATGTTTCCTTATCATCACGTTGTAAGAAGTTGCATCACAAATTATCATCTGATCTCTATACTTTAATTTCATGGAAAACCGAAGAGCACAGACATATAATCCAATAGTGTTTATCCGTAGACTTCTGTATCATCGTGAATTTGTGGGAGTGAGGTTTATGGCTGAGAGAAAGGTTGGGGTCATTCTAACTTAATGTATATAATTTAGTCCATTAATTACCTATTGGTTTTGAAGTGAAAGCTTATAAGTTATTATGATATCAAAGTCCATGATCCTGACCCATCAAGCATGCATAGTTATATGCGTTTATTGTTATGTTTTACAACTTGTTTGTTGAACTAGAATAGAAGAAAACACACAGAATTTTGTGGCTGCAAAAATGAACGCCTCCCTTTTCTGTATTTCCATTGAATATAAAACATGACACAAATAGTAAATGCACCATGACTCCAAATAGTAAATGCACCATGACTCCATGATCCCATGTAGATCAAGACTCTAAACGTATGACTCTTAGCTTTTCAGCTGTTATTAAAACTAAGCAGTAAATGATAACCGGTTCGAACAAACTCAAACCATCACAATCACAAGATTAAACCAGAATCCTCCAACAATCACTCCCTAATTTTGTGATTCACATGACGTTTTTATTACTCCTATCTTGAAACGAACTCCTGAAACCTTACTCGACCAAGTGCCTTGGTTAAAATGTCGGCGAGTTGTTCCTCTGTTCGTATATGTTCAACATCAACTGAACCATCATCGATAGAGTTTCGAATAAAATGATACATGGTCTGTATATGCTTGCTCCTATCGTGAAACACTGGGTTCTTGCTCAAAGAAATAGCTGACTTGTTGTCAGTAAGCAACCGTATTTTCTCAACAACATTGTCTTTCATGTCTACCAACAATCTTGCTATCCAAATACCTTGACATGCAGCTGTGGTGGCTGCTACGTATTCAGCTTCACAAGAAGAGAGAGCTACCACCCTTTGTTTTTGAGATTGCCAGCATACAGCACTTTCCCCAAGGCAAAACAGAACACCCGTGGTGCTTTTCCTGTCATCAACATCACCGGCGAAGTCGCTGTCACTATAACCAGTCAAGTTTGTACCTCCTGAATTTCTTTTGTAGTGGATTCCCAAATCTCAAGCTCCAGCTATGTAACGCAGCTTGATGTTTGGTTGTGGGCTTCTCAAGGAAATGACTCATGTATCCAACAGCGAACGAGATGTCTGGTCTTGTATGAACCAAGTACCGAAGACTTTCAACAACCCTTCGATAACCAGACACATTGATACTTGGAGCTGGGCTTGTCTTGCTGAGTTTGAGTCTAGGCTCCATCAGTATATGGCAAGTGTTACACTCTGCCATTCCATTCTTCTCAAGAATCTTTAAAGCGTATGATGACTGAGTGATGTAGATTCCATCTGAAGATTGTTTGACTTCAATTCCAAGGTAACATGACAACAACCCAAGGTCACTCATCTTGAAGATAGTGCACATCTCCTTCTTGAACCTGCAAATTTCTTCATCATTTCCACCTGTGATGATGAAATCATCAACGTATACTATTACTAGCAGCTTTCCTTCCCCATCTCCATGCATGTAAAAGGCATGTTCGAAGGAGCTACATTTGAAACCAAGATCAGACATACACGTATCCAGCTTTGTATTCCAAGCTCTTGGGGGCTGCTTGAGCCCGTACAGAGCCTTATGAAGACGATATAGAAGTTTCTCTTCATCTTTTGCTACAAAACCAGGCGGTTGAGAAACGTATACCTCCTCTTCCAAAACACCATTAAGAAAATTGGTCTTAACATCCATGTGGTGTACTTCCCAGCCGTTGTGACCGGCCAACGCTAAGAGTAACTGTATTGATTCCAGTCGTGCAACAGGAGTGAAGACTTCCTCATAATCTACACCCTACTTCTGCACATATCCCTTTGCTACAAGGTGGGCCTTATGTTTCGTCACATTCCCATTGGTGTCTTTCTTCTTCGTGAATATCAATCTTAAGCCAATAGGAAGATTGTTCTGTGGCAATTCAACAAGTGTTCAAGTGTCATTTTCTTTGATTGAATCAAGTTCATCTATCATAGCTTTCCTCCAACATTCTTATTGTTCTGCTTCTTCAAAAACAGAAGGCTCACCCTCCATGGTGAGGTATAGCTCATCTGGATCTATAGTCACAGGTGTAGTCTCTTCATACAAACTGTCTAAAGACCGATAACCACGAGGGCCTTCATTCGAGGACTGTGGTGACTCATGTTGAGGTGGAAAGGCATTTGCAGTTGGTGTTCTGTATTCTTGTGTGCTAGGATATTTAGGAATTGTGGTGTTTACTGCTCTAGTGTTGTGTAATGGATCGTTCTCATTATGTGTGAGTGCTCTCACAGTTTCTTGATCTGGAGATAGAATATTAGAATCCTCTTCTCTTCGAGCCAAAATTTCTGGGAATGACACAAATAAGTTGTCAAGAAAACCGACAAAACTCTTCTTGGTGTCTGTTCCCATCCAATCCCAACAAGCATCTTCATCAAATATGATGTCTCATGTCACATGGACATGACAACTGATAGGATCATACGCCCGAAATGCCTTAGATCCTTGCTCATATCCGATGAAGATCATTTGTTTGCTCCTATCATCCAACTTCTTCAAATTCGGATGAGCCACCTTCACATGAGCCAAACAACCAAAAGTACGTAAGTAACTTACATCCGGAGTTCTGTTATACCATGCCTCATAAGGAGTCTTATCCTTTAGAGGTGCAGTAGGTGCTCGGTTGAGTAGAAACACTGCTACTGTCACAACTTCTCCCTAGAAGACAACATGTAATTTCTTTGCGTTGAGTAGACTGCGATCCATTCCCACTATCGTTTGGTTCCTCCTTTCCACCACTCCGTTCTGTTGTGGCATATACGGTGTGGTAAGGTGTCGCTTGATACCGTTACTCTCGCAGTAATCATTGAACTCCCGTGAGTTAAATTCCTCTCCATGATCAGTTCGGAGTACACGCAGCTTGTGTCGTTACTCAACCTCAGCACCAGCCTTAATCCGCTTGATGGCATCACTTGCCTCATCTTTGGAACATAATAGCTTCAACCACTATAATCATAAACAAGGAGCAGAAAGTACCTCTTCCCACCTGGAGTCTCTGGGCTTATTGGACCGCAAAGATATCCGTGTACAAGTTCGAAAGGCTCGGTTGCTCTAAACTTAGCCTTTGAGGAAATGATATTATGTGTTGCTTCCCGACTAAGCAACTGTTGCAGAGTTGATCAACTTGATCAATTTCCGGAAAACCCCTTACCATGCATACTTTGTTGAGTCGCCGAAGAGCATCAAAATGAAGATGGTCGTACCTACCATGCCAACGCCATGCTGTATCGGTGTTCTGTACCGAGAGACACAATGGTTGTGTGGTTACAAACAATTTATTTCCTGAACGTGGTACTTTAGCTAGCAGTTTATGGTTTGAGTCCCATATCTTGAGTACACCATCTTCTATAAGGGTTGAGCATCCACTTTCATCTAACTGACCAATGCTTATTACGTTGCTCCTAAGGCATGGAATATAATAGACATTTTTCAGTACACGATGTACTCCTCCAACCCCCTCAAAGACAACAGTTCTTCTTCCATGGATATTAACCATAGAGCCATTACCAAACTTGACACCTCCCTGTACACTTGTATCAAGCTCAGAGAAGACAGAACGTACGCCAGTCATATGGTTTGAGGCGCCTGAATCCAAATACCAATTCGAACCTGCATCAACATCACGCTTCCCAACCTCTGCAACCTCTGATTTCTTGTTCAAAATAGTCTCTCGTCTGAAGTTCCTGCAACTTCAAGAGCTTCCATCAAGAGGAATGCTGGTTGTTCCTCTTCAACCTGTACTAGAAGAGCTTGTTCTTTCTTCTTCTTATGACATTCACGAGTCCAATGCCCTTTCTTGCCGCAATAGTTGCACTTATCATCACGATGAGCCGGTGATTTTCCTCCCTCTGAAACGGATTTACTTTCCCCTGAGCGAAAGTTCCTGTTTTGGTTTCGGTTTTTGTTCTTTCCACCACTTCCCTTTCCACCACTGTAATTCCCTCGCAGCTTCATGTGAGAGCTCCATTCTTCCTATGTCAAGAGGAGTTTTCCAGCTGATGGGTTAGAGTTTCCAAAACTCCGGTGAATCTCATCTCTTACCTCGGCTGCCTTGAAACGTCCAGTCAAATCTTCGACAGTGAGAGTATCAAGATCTAACAAGGTTTCAATGGCGAGAGCCATCTGGCTATACTTCTTCGGTACTGAAGCCAACAGCTTAAGGACTAGTTTATCCTCAGATATCGTATCCCCTAATGTAGCAAGAGCACTTACTAACGATGTAAGCCTCATAGAGAAAGAGTCCACACTATCACCCTCTCTGAAATACAAACGTTCATATTTTTTTCTCAGAGATTGAGCCTTAGCCTTCTTGATCCTATCACTTCCCACATGTACGGTTTTGAGTGATTCCCATGCTTCTCTGGCTGTTTCCTTCACTGCCAAGGTAGTGATCATTTCTGGAGGTACTGAACACAAAAGAGCTTCCATAGCTCTCCGATCTAACTCATGTACCATTGTTCCGGTGTTCATCGCTTGCCAAAGCCCTCTCGCCTCAAGCATGACCTGCATGACAAGTGCCCATTCATCATAGTTCACACGTGTAAGTTGCGGGTAAGGTGAAGCACCACCCGAATGTCGAAACCTTCTTTGAACCGTCGCGGTTGCAATCGTTCCAGCACCCAAACTTGTATCCGGTGTAAGTTGGTGCTGAGGTGAAACAGGATTTCCGTCTGCAACGAACGACATATTTTGATAATAGTTTGAGCACTGTGCACTGATACCAAATGTTATATCTTACAACTTGTTTGTTGAACGAGAATAGAAGAAAACACACAAAATTTTGTGGCTGCAAAAATGAACGCCTCCCTTTTCTGTATTTCCATTGAATATAAAACATGACACAAATAATAAATGCACCATGACTCCGTGATCCCATGTAGATTAAGACTCTAAACGTATGACTCTTAGCTTTTCAGCTGTTATTAAAACTAAGCAGTAAATGATAACCGGTTCGAACAAACTCAAACCATCACAATCACAAGATTAAACCAGAATCCTCTAACATTTATTGTTGGTCATTCGAGATGTTAGGTTATACCACCTATCATCACAAGAGAGTGTGTTATAATATGATTGGTATCTCACATCAGAAGTTGTCGTCATTCTAAGCTAATATATGTATATATATATATATATATATATATATATATATATATAAGGGGCAATCCACTCATTGTCAATTAGTTTTGTTGAAAGCCTATAATTTCCAGATTGAACATGATCACGTCCTAGCCATCAGTGATGTCCTATTCGCTGTTGAAAACTGGATTTCTAATGGGTTCATGGACTACATCCTTTAGGTGACTCGACTTGAACCTGTTGTTCTGGACGACTTCAAAATGTTCATCAAGGTTTCAGACGGGAGCACAACCGTTTCCCAATTAATGAAGTAAGCAACTCAACATGTCTTGCAGGCTTGGTCATTTTTATCTAAGCCATAGATGAAGGAAAGAAATGATCTCGAATCTATAAAACTTGAGAACTGGAAATCTTCAGAGGTCGCTGGAGGCCTTCAGAGATCGTAAGCTCAAATCACTTATGGAGCTTTACGGTCCTACAAATAGGAAATTCATTGCAGAAAAAAAATACATAGAAGAACAGGTAAAAAACGTTGTCATTATCTTTATTTCTTTGTTATGAAGATCTCTAAGAGTTGAATTTTTTGTTTTGTTTTTCTGTGCATTAAAGATAAAATTTGTAGATCGAGGTGGTATGTTTATCTGGATCCAAGTGTGGAAGATCCTACTCAAAAACAAATTTAGGAATGTACTTTATATCCACAAAAGTTATGTGCCTTAATTAAATTATTGAACATAAAAAAAAAGGAACCGTATTCAACAAACCATACAAGTTTTGGGGACTAATTAGTGGTTTTGTGCCTTATGTCATAGGTCAGCTCCCTCTAGCAAACCAATGTTCCATAAACTGTTGGTTGAAAGAAAAAAGGGTGTTATTATTGCCGGGACTATTTTCATTAAAACGTTCAAATTTTATCTAAGTAATATAGGCATTCAAAGAAAAACAATTAAAAGTCAGAGTCCTCTATGTAGCAATGGCGATTTCCCTTTCTCTCCGAGCTGGCTCTGTGTCTCTCTCCGATGTTCACGTCCTCTTCCCTCAGTGTGGGCTTATGGGTTCTCGTGTTCTTGGGTTCAATACTGATCTATGTTTCTCGACTATATTTACTAATTGTCATTGGAGATTTAGGGTGTTTGGTGGTTCTTTGGGTGATTTGGTTTCACTGGTCTTTGATTTGTTGAAGCTTGGATTGAATGTTGTCTATCAACGGTCGGATTGGTTCTGGTTGTCATTCTTGACATTTCAAATAAAAGTTTTTATTGTTGGTTGAATAATTCAGTTATTTAGGTAAGAGACACAAACATTCATAGTCATAAGTCATCATGTAAAGAGACACAACCTTTCGTTTATTCATACATGTACAAGTTGTGTTGTAGTATTTAAACGTTGTTGTGTGTAATAACATATATACAAGTTTGGTATTCTTAACAACATAAAGAGATCAACAGAACAATACATTTGTTCTGAAACTCGACATACTCTGTTTTTATCGAACATGGTATCAGAGCTTTATTGATCTAAGGACAAATCAAAGCAAAAACAAAAAGAGAGAACAATGACAGAATCAACAACAACACAACAGACTATTCTCATTTTCGATGGAGAAAAATATGATTTCTGGCAAATCAAAATGAAGACAATTTTCAAAATTCGAAAATTATGGGAAGTTGTTGAAAAAGGATTATCAATGAATCCATCAGAAGAGGAACAAACTCCTGAAACTCGGCAAATGAAAAATATTTGGGAAGAAGAATCTTCTAAAGATCTTACAGCTTTGCAAATTTTGCAAACCTCTGTAACCGACAAAATCTTCTCCCGTATTGCTCCATATTCAACTTCGAAAGAAGCATGGGACGCTTTGAAATCTGAGTTTCAAGGATCTGCACAAGTACGCTCCATAAATCTGCAGTCAATACGCAGATAATATGAAAATTTGAGAATGAATGATGGTGACAGTATCAAAATATTCACAGATAAATTGATAGATTTGGGAAATCTATAACGTGTTCATGGAGATGAGAAAACTGACTATCATCTTGTTCAAAAAATACTAATCTCTCTTCCTGAGAGATTTGATAGTATTGTCTCAGTTATGGAGCAAACAAAGAACCTGGAAGAATTATCCGTTACAGAGCTAATTGGTACACTTAAAGCACATGAAAGACGAGTAATATCACGACATGAAAACGTTGTTGAAGGAGCCTTCCAAGTCAGATCAAAAGAAGGAAATTCTGGTGGGATTGAGACTGACAAGAACAAAGGAAAGAAGTGGTGTAAGTTCTGTAGAAAGAACAATCACACTGAATCAGAATGCTGGAAAAGATCAAAGAAAGACTATGGCAAAAATGCAAAAAGTAACAGAAAATGTTTCAACTGCAACAAAGTTGGATATTATGCAAGAGAATGTCGATCAAAGAAGATTGAGAAAGCAAACTTGAGTCTCGAAGATGAAGACTCAGACGAGCATATGTTGTTTAGTGCAACAGAGAAAATCTGTTCTGATTTGAAGAATGATGTATGGCTGATTGACAGTGGATGTACAAACCACATGGCAAAAGATGCAAAATACTTCACAAGACTTGACAAGAGAGTGAATGTTCCAATTAAAATTGGGAATGGATCAGTTGTAATGACTGCAGGAAAAGGAGATATTGCAGTCTCCACAGACAAAGGAAAAAAAGAAAATAAAAGATGTGTTTCTGGTACCAGAATTAGAGAAAAATCTTCTCAGTGTACCGCAAATCATTTCAAATGGTTTTGGTGTCTTGTTTGAAAACAAGAACTGCATAATTTTGGATCATAAGGGGAGGAAAATTATGGAAGTAAAGATGAAACACAAGAGTTTTCCAGTCATGTGGTCCTCCACAAGAGAACAAGCATTAATCAGTTTTGAAGCGAGTCACAATGAGTTGTGGCACAGAAGATTTGGTCATGCAAATGAGACAAGGATCGAAAAAATGCAGAAGAAACAAATGGTAATCGGATTACCAAAGTTTCAAGTCAAGAAAGAGATGTGTTCAGCCTGTAATCGTGGAAAGCAAACAAGAACATCATTTCCAAAACATTCTCAAACGAAGACACACGAAAAACTAGAGACGGTTCACTCAGATGTTTGTGGACCAATGCAAACACCTTCACTTAATGAAAGTCTATACTTTCTACTGTTTTTAGATGATTATACTCACATGTGCTGGGTATACTTTATCAAAAACAAGTCTGAAGTCTTCTCATCATTTAAAAGATTCAAGACAATGGTGGAAACACAATCAAACTGTAAAGTGAAGAAGCTTCGATCAGACAATGGAGGAGAATTCACATCAACTGAGATTAACAAATTCTGTCAAGATTTTGGAATTGAGAAGCAACTCACAATACTGTATTCCCCTCAACAGAATGGAACTGCAGAACGTAAAAATCGATCACTTGTGGAGATGGCACGAACTTTGCTTGCTGATCACAAATTACCACAAAAATTCTGGGCTGAAGCAGTGTATACGTCTGCTTATATTCAAAATCGTTTACCAACAAAAGCAATAGAAGATGATCTCACGCCATTTGAAAAGTGGAATGGACATAAACCAAATGTCAGTCACTTTAAGGTATTTGGTAGTTTATGTTTTATACATATACCAAAAGAAAAAGAAGGAAACTGGATGAGAAAGCAAAAAGAGGAATCTTCATTGGTTACAGTAACCAATCAATAGGATATCGAGTTTTCTGTTTGGAAAGTGAAAAAGTTGAGATATCAAGGGACGTTATCTTTGAAGAGAATAGAAGGTGGGATTGGAACAGAGTAGAAGAAGTCAAGAAAAATGTTCAATTGTCAGTATCAAATCCTCATGTTCAAGAAGATCAACTTCAAGAGGTATCTAATCCTATTTCTATTCAATCTAACACTTCTGTTCCTATGGAAGACGAAGACTCATCCGAACCACCAAGAAAGTATAAATCCTTGAGAGATATAATGCAAGTTGCACCCAGAGTAGAGCTAAATGAAACAGAACTGCTTGAAACTTGTCTTCTTGTGACTGAAGAACCAAGTTCGTATGATGATGCGTGTGAAATCAAAGAATGGCGAGACGCCATGGAGGAGGAGATTGATATGATAGAGAAGAATCGAACATGGTTGCTTGTTGATAAGCCTAAGAACAAGAATATCATTGACGTCAAGTGGATTTACCGCATCAAGACAGACTCAAATGGCAATCTAACCAAGTACAAAGCAAGGTTAGTTGCAAGAGGTTTCTCACAGGAGTATGGAACTGATTATCTTGAAACGTTTGCTCCTGTTTCAAGGCATGACACTATAAGAGTCATTCTTGCTCTTGTTGCACAAAGAAGATGGAGGCATTATCAAATGGATGTTAAGTCGGCTTTCTTAAATGGAGAGATTAAAGAAGAGATTTATGTCTCTCAACCACCCGGTTTTAAAGTTGAAGGAGAAGAAGATAAAGTGCTGAAACTGAAAAAGGCACTTTATGGCTTAAAACAAGCCCCTCGGACTTGGTATGAAAGAATTGACTCTTACTTTCTTCAACATAACTTTCATAGAAGTGACAATGATGCAGCTCTATACATAAAGTAAAGAAGCAAAGAGATTTTAGTCGTGAGTCTTTATGTAGACGATCTAGTAATCACTAGAAACAATTCTCAACTCATTGAAGACTTCAAAAGAGATATGAAGATGGAGTTTGAGATGACAGAATTGGGTTTGCTAAATCACTTTCTTGGTATGGAAATAATTCAGGATGAAAAAGGAATTTTCTTGACACATGAGAATTATGCTTGCAAACTACTTAACAAGTTCGGCATGAGAGAATGTAAGAGTGTAACCACTCCACTTACATCAAAAGGCAAGGACAACACAAACGTTGATCAAAAGTACGATGAACCAACAAAGTATCGAAGTGTTGTTGGTGGTCTTCTCTACTTATGCTCATCAAGACCAGATTTGATGTTTGCAAGCTCATATCTTTCACGTTACATGTCAAAGCCATTCGAAAAACATTATCAAGAGGCTAAAAGAGTCTTAAGATACATAAGAGGCACATCAAGCTTTAGAGTTCAATTTACTAGCGTCAACAATCCAGAGTTATGTGGATAATCGGACAGTGATTGGGGCGGTTCAAATGAAGATAAAAAGAGTACAACTGGTTATGTGTTTACTCTTGGTTCTGCAGTGTTCAGTTGGCATTCAAGTAAACAGAAAACCGTAGCTCAATCTACCGCAGAAGCAGAATATATAGCAGTAAGTGCGGTAGCAAATCAAGCAATTTGGTTGCAAAGACTCCTAGAAGAAATTGATTTTGATACTCAAAGTGGTGTTCCAATCTACTGTGACAACAAATCAGCCATTGCTATTGGTAAAAATCCAGTACAACACCGAAGGACAAAACATATTGAAATCAAATATCATTTTGTTCGTGAAGCAGAAAACAAGGGACTCATTCAACTCAAATATTGCAAAGGAGAAGTTCAAATTGCTGACATACTCACCAAAGCTTTAAATAAATCACGATTTGAAGAATTAAGGGAAGAGCTTGGCGTAAGATCAAAACTGAATTAAGGAGGAGTGTTGGTTGAATAATTCAGTTATTTAGGTAAGAGACACAAACATTCATAGTCATAAGTCATCATGTAAAGAGACACAACCTTTCGTTTATTCATACATGTACAAGTTGTGTTGTAGTATTTAAATGTTGCTGTGTGTAATAACATATATACAAGTTTGGTATTCTTAACAACATAAAGAGATCAATAGAACAATACATTTGTTCAGAAACTCGACATACTCTGTTTTTATCGAACATTTATTATGTTGAGCATTCTTCGCGTTTTGATTTTTGAATTTGGGTTTTGATTTCAAACTCGTTTGGCTAGGTTCATCGTTTTTTACCGTGATTGTGGATGGATTAGGGCTTCTGATTTCACTATATTGCTTCTTCACTTCTCTCTTTCTCTGTTTTTATATTTCTCTATGGTGTGTGCTTATTCTCTCTGATTGTTATGGCTCAATTGGTTCTTGGTGCTAATCTTAATGCAGGGAGACGTTCGACAATCATTAAGATCCCACACTTTGACAATTCAGATATCATTAAAAGCTATGATCGCACGCTGATTGGTCGTTGTTTCAATCCGACTGTTCAAGTGGTGTCTCAGTTGTTGATCATGCTTCCAAAGTAAAGGATGGAGAAACGGGTGTAGGGTTTAGATTTATGCTTTGGTAAATTTCAGTTCAATTTTGACGGAGAGGAGGATATTATTACAGTACCGCAATTGTGCCCATTTCATTTTGATAAATGGATGGTTACACTTGAAAAGTGGAAGCCTATTATTGGTGTGCATTTCCCATCTGCCATCACGTTCTGGATCCGAGTTTTGGTTCTTCCAGGTCACTACGGAGCTCCTATTACTTTTTAAGCTATTGGAGAAGCCTTAGGGCATGTGCACGAGATTGATATGGATTTCAGTAGGGTGAAGGGTGAGGTTGATGGTTTACAACCTCTTGTTTTTGATAGAACAGTGGAATTTAGTGGGAATGTTCAGGTCAATCTTGGTTTTGAGTATGGTCGCTTGCTTGGTTTCTGTGGAGTCTGTGTCGTGATTATTCTCATGGTCCTTATATTCTTATTGTCATTAGGGTTGTTGTTGGCGATCAGGGAGGGGCTGGTGTGAATCCTCAAAGTTATCGTAGAGCTTTAGCTGGTCCAAGTGGGAATGGTGTGGGTCAGGATCAAGGTCAAGGTGGTGCTGGTGGTTGGCACAAGGTAAATTCTAGACATTCTTCTTGCCTTTCTTCTAATCATGTGGTTAAGGACGGAGTACCTGTTGTTTCTCTTGTTATTTTAGGCTTTCTTCTGTTGGTGTCTGGTTTGATGGCTTCTCAGGTTAGTAGTGGTTTGGTTCCATCAGGAGCGTCTACAGCAATGCCCCAGACTCGTCGCAACCTCCTTCTAGACATGGAGGATGTTGGCGATATTGAGTGTGATGTTCCGGTGAAGTTAGATATTGTCCCAGGTCTTGGTTCTGTGAAATCTGATGTTGTTACTGCTGAAGATGAGTCTTTAGGTTCATAATGGCAGACTGGTTCGGAGAAGTTGTTTGAGAAGGAGGAGGGAGAAGTGAATCTGACGGCTGAGGTGGCAGAGGAGTGTTCTAAGGTTAAGATGGTTTGTGGGTCAGCTAAGAAGAAGGTTACTTTAAAGCTTCGTGGAACTAGTTCTAAACACATCAAGTGGAAGGCTTTGTTTCTCCTTGGCGTAAAGGTTCCAAGTCAAGTGCTTGTTCGAAATCTTGTGCTCGGGGAAACAAGATGGCTGCAGAGGTGGGCGAAGTCAAGGGTCGGATGTCGTCTGCTTAGTTTTCTTCTTAAGTTTTAATGATTAAGTTTCTAAGTTAGAATTTTCAGGGCATTGGTAACCTTGTTTCTCTTGGTTTTGTAAAAGATCTTGTTGCTAGGAATAAGTCAGATTTTCTTTTTGTTTGTGAGACTAAGAAGAATGATCTGTAATTGGAAAATTTAGTAATAAATTTGGGTTTTGATAATTTTATTTTTGTTTGAGCTAGTGCCAACCTAGTTATAATGTTTTCGAATGATTTTGTGGTTGATCTATCTTTTGAAAGTAAGAATCTGATTGATGTATCTTTATTGGTGGAAGGCACTAAATGCTTTGTTTCTTGTGTTTATGGTGACCCTATTCAGAGGTTTCGTCCTGATGTTTGGGAAAGACTGATTTGTTATAGTCTAACTAGAGATTGGCTTATGTTAGCAGATTTTAATGAGCTTTCGTCAATCATGAGAAATCAAACGGTTGTTTGCGTATTACTTCTTCCTTGATTTCTTTCAATGTTATGCTTCACATTTGAGGTATGGTGGAAGTTCCTTATCTAGGGAACTCTTGATCTTGGCGTAATATGCGTCAATCGGGTTTGGTCCAGTGTAAATTGGATAAAGCTTTAGGTAATTCGAAGTGGCATTCTTTATTTTTGACATTGGCTACACGATATTTGGAGATGATAGGGTCTGATCCCCATCCAATATTGGTGGGTCCTTAGGGTTCACAGGTTAGAATGTGTTGGGTGTACTTTTGATAAACAATCGTTGGGTTAACCAAGTCTTCGGGATTATATTGTTCATAGTTGGTCTAGATATGCTAATTTGCCTTGCACTAGGATATTTGATAAGATTTCCAATTGTAGGTGTAAGGTTTCACGGTAAAGGGCACAGAGTGTCCCCTCTAGTTGTCTTCAGATTGATCAGGCCAAGTCTTTGGTAGAATGGTTAAAAGAGTAATATTTCTTATTACCTCTCTGACATTCGTGAGGCTGGTGAATCTTTAGTTGCGACATACAGGGATTAAGATATATTTTGGAAGCTGAAATGTAGAAATTGGTGGCAGAGGGAAGGGGATAATAATACTAGGTTATTTCATGCTCAGACTAAGATGTGTCGTGCACGTAACAAGATGCGTCAAGAATCTGACATTGCTTCAGAGGCTATCCATTATTTTACCAGAGGTTTTCTCTTATCGAGGGACCATTCACTTTGGTGATTCTCTTATTAGTATTTCACCTCGTGTTACTAAGAATTGGAACATGTCTCTTTTGGCTCTGGTTTCTTAAGAGGAGCTACGGTGGGCTTTATTAATGATGGATCCTGGAAAGCTTCAGGTCCTGATTGTATGGTGGCTTTGTTCTTCAGCAGTCTTGAGAGGTTATTAAGGACAATTTTGTCCGTTTGATTAATAATTTTTTTCTTATCGGGTACGTTTGATCCTTCTTTGAATCTTACAAATATTTGTCTAATTCCTAAACTTCGTCATCCGATTAAATTTGATGAATTTCATCTTCTAAGCTTGTGTAATGTTGGATATAAGTTGATTTCTAAGGCATTTTGTTTACGGCTGAAAAGGATTCTACCTCATTTGGTTTCTGATACTTAATCAGGTTTTGTTTCAGAACATTTAATCTCTGATAATATTCTAATTTCTCAAGAGATGTTTCATGCATTGCGGACTTATAGAGCAGTATGAGCCAAATTTATGGCTATTAAGACTGATATGAGTAAAGCTTATGATCGGGTTGAATGGGACATTCTAGAGAAGCTTCTCCTTCAGTTTGGGTTTCACGATAGATAGGTCTCATGTGTGATATTTTGTGTTCGATCAGTGGGTTATTCAGTGTTGGTAAATGGTCAGCCTCATGGTCGTATTTTTCCACAACGTGTTCTTCATCAGGAAGATCTCATGTCACCGTATTTATTTATACTCTGTATAGAAATGTTGATGTCTTTATTCAGAGAGGCAACTTTGAATCAACACATTTATGGTATTGTGATTGCTCATGAGAGTCGCCGGTGTCTCATTTACTCTTTGCGGGTGATAGTTTGCTGTTTTGCAAAGCTAATACTACAGAAGCTAAGATAGTCTTAGAGGTTTTGCAGGAGTATGAGCGACTTTTGGGTCAACAATTTTTTTTTAATAAGTCTTCGATCCAATTTGGTCACCAAGTGGATGGTATTACAAGGTCTGAGCTTCAACATATTCTTGGTATTCACTGGTTAGGCGAAATGGGGTCTATTTATGTTTACCTAAAGGCATAGAGGCCCCAAAGACAAAAGTCTTTTCTTTTGTTTTGAACAAAATTAATGATCGGGTTGGTTCCTAGTCTTCCAAGTTTTACTCACGTGGTGGGAAGGATATTCTAATTAAATCAGTTCTTTATGCCCTTCTGGCTTATGTCATGTCTTTTTTTTGTCTTCAGAAATCGCTCACGTCAAAGATAATTTTTCAATTTCAGATTTCTGGTGGAAGACTTCCAATACATTGAAGGGTATTCATTGGGCATCTTGGGATAATAAATGTAAATCAAAACATGAGGGTGGTATGTGTATCCGGGCTATTGAGGAATTCAATTCAATGTTACTAGCTAAGTAGTTATATCGTCTTATTGACTTCACTGAGTCTTTATTTGCTAGAGTGTTTAGAGAGCGGTTATTTTAGAAACTCATCCCCATTGCTCCCACAGTGAGTGACACACCATCATATGGTTGGCGGATTATTATCTTTGCACGGTACTAGGGAGTCTAGAGAGAGGGCTTTGTATTATCCGGAGGTGACGTTGATCATTTTATTGACCACTCATCTAAGAGTTGGTGTGTTGCTTTAGTGCATCAGTAGTTTTCTCCACATGATGTGTGCATAGTCTTTGGAATACCCATTCCAAGGCAATGTTGGGGGACTAGTATGGGTGGAATTTTACTAAGTTTGGTCGTTCCTCTGTTAAATTAGGTTGCTGGGATGAGCAGAATATTTCTAGATCAGATGTTATGCAGTTTGGCCCTAATATAGAGGCATTG
This sequence comes from Lepidium sativum, assembly GCA_023374145.1. NCBI lineage: Eukaryota > Viridiplantae > Streptophyta > Magnoliopsida > Brassicales > Brassicaceae > Lepidium > Lepidium sativum. The sequence goes on along the minus strand of JAKUCM010005409.1, from coordinate 44,790 downwards.
CGTAAACAAGTCTGGAAAGTGCAATGTCCTGCAAAGTTAAGAGATTTTTTGTGGTAGGCTATTTCGGGTCACCTTGTTGAGGGATCTAATCTGGTTAAGTGTCGTATTACTCAGGACAAAGCTTGTGGGCGTTTTGGAGCTCATTCTGAATATGTTTCTCATGTTCTCTTTCAGTACCCTCTGGCGCTTCAGGCTTGGGTGTTATCCTTCGTCCCATCTGCTCCAGATGTTTTCCTAGGCCCTCTATATTTTCCAACTTTGAATACCGTTTTGGTGGGTCCTTCATGAGATTGATAAATGGAGTTCCCCGTGGCTTCTATGGTTCATTTGGAAAGGTCGGAATGTCAACATTTTCTCCAACATTTCTAGGGATCCTCAGGATATTGTGCCTCATGCGGGTAAGGAGGCAACTTCTTGGTTTGTTGTGAATGCGCACAATCATTATGGTGACATTATCTCTTTGGTAGGCTATTCTGTGACTCTAGGTGGCCAAGATATTCTTTTCCGCCCTTTAGCAATTAATCTGTCGTTTACGGGTTGTCGATGCTATGTGGATGAGTCCTAGAAGGATTCTGTCCCGCAATGTTAGAAAGCTATCCAGAAATCAGTCTTTTGTGCATCAGGTTCCTCAAAATTGCCTCCTTTATTCAACTTTATGAAAATAGTTAAGTTAGAAAATATATAAACACAAACTCGAATCAAATATAAATTTAGTTAAGAAAAATAAGTAAAATCTCTTTAAATTAATTTTTGATCCATTACTAAATTTTATAAACTAATAAAATTTGCTGGTCCTAAATAGAATTTGTTTGTTCAATTAGCATATTAATAATTACTATAATTTAATAATAAAAATTATAATTTTTAATGTAGGTCAGATATTATTAATTTGTAGAGATTTTATTGTACATAGAAATTACAGAAATTACCAATTTATTTAGCTTCAGTATGATATCTTTCCAAATACATTTTCAGAAAGTTTACCAAATCTATAAATAAAAAGAAATAAATTTTTTAATAGTTATAGTTATTTGCCATTTCGGAAATTTTTAATAACTATTAGAGTTTTACGATTCACATTGTCACCTTTCTAAGAAGTTGCACCAGAAATTATAATCAATCATTAGCTAGCTAGAGCGTTCACTGTTATCGGAGGACTTTACTTTGTTGTCATGGAAAATCGAAGAGCACCCGAAGATAGTCCAATAGATTTTATCCGTAGACTTCTCTATCATCGTGATTTTGTGGGAGTAAGATTTATGGTCGAGAGAAATAAAAAAGTAGGAAACAAAAGGATTGAACTTGATCAAGCCCTTGCCATCAGTGACGTTCTCCTTGCGGCCGAGAACTGACTTCCTAATGGGTTCATGGACTACTATGGCATCCTTCGGGTGACTCGATTCAAACCGGTTGTTCTGGAGGACTTCAAAATTTTGATCAAACTTCTAGATGGGGGGAATAACGGTTTCCCAAATAGTGAAGAGGCATCTCAACATGCCTTGCAGGCTTGGTCATTCTTATCCAAACCACATATAAAGGAAAAATACGATTTCGCATTGATGAAACACGAGAACGAGACATCTGTTGGAGGTCATTGGAAACCTTCAGACAATTGTAAGCTCAAATCACTTGTGGAGCTTTATGCTCCTAACAACTGGAAATTCATTGCAAAAAAAAATGCATGGAAGAACAGGTAAAATGTTTTGTCTTTACTTCTTTTCATAAAAAAAAAGGAAAGAACTGATTCATAATCTAATCCTCTACAAATATTATGTGGAGCAACACAAGTTTTTTTAATCAAATTCCAATAGAAAACAATTAAAGATAAACGTAGCCCTCGACATTCAGGTATTCGGGTCAATTTTGAGTTATATTCATTCGGGTCTGATTCTTTGGGTTATGAAACTTTTATACCTATTTAGGAACCACATATAAATATATATATATATATATATATATATTTATATATATATATATATCGATTCGGCTTTGGTTCAGTCCCGCTTGGTTCCGGGTTGGTTGGGTCTATAACTTTTATACAAAACTAGGAACCATATATAATTCGGTTCAGTTCTGGTACCGGTTCATGTTCGGGTCAAGAATAAATATCAGAAAAACATTTTTGGTTTCACTATATATTTGAGTATTTCGTACCTGAAATATAACTATTTACCCGAAAACACGAAAAAGTACCTAAATACCTTTAAAATTTTCAACGCTACCCTAAAATTTCATATGCGTCTACATGTATTCATGTCAATCGGATACCTATTTGGATATCAATTTTGTTGTACGTATTATCCCATACCCACATGTATAGACGAAAAATGACCTATCAAATATTTTTATCGGTTCCGGATATTACATAATACCCATTATTTTGAATCGATTGCAGTTTGGGTATCCAGTTTCAGAAACTTTTACCAGACTTAACTAAACCGTTAACCATTTATATTTCTCCGTGTTGTCTTTATTTTTATTTTATTCTTTTGGTGATCTTTTAAAGTTAAAGTTTTTGTTTTTTTGTTTTGTGTGTGTTTAAGATGAAACTTGTAGACTAAGGTGGTATGATTCTCTGGATTCAAGAATTAAGAGAGAACAAAACGATAAAATTAAAGGCGAGGTATTGTAATGATTTAAGGTGCCATTGACACAAAACTTCGAGGTCTCTCTATCTCGAGCGAATACAGTTTAGTTGATCTCGTTTTGTTGTTTATTATTTTCAATTGGTAAGGTTTAGATTGTTGTGTTATAAAAAATGTTTAGATTGCCAAGGTCTAGAAAAAAAGTAATAGTGAATTATGGTTTCACCATTATAAGAATTTCTTGAATGGTAAAGTAATCATCGTGGTAGGTGGTAGGTGGTAAGTTCACGCGCTAGATCAAGTTTCATTCTCTACATTATTGTGGAATTTGATTCATAGGCCGGTCAGTTGTGGCCCAGTATTAATAAAAAAAAAGAACTTTTTGAATGATTTTTATTATTATTACAGTTTTTATAAGAGTTGAATTTTTTTTTTCTTTTTTGTCATAAACAAATATATTCATTAAAACTTTACAATTACAACAAAACAAACTAAATACAACAAAAGATTACAAGGAACCTTTAACATAATGTCATGTGTTATGTCTAGACAACATGTTGGACAATAGAACTGAGCTAGTGGACATGTGTTATCCCTATAACCTTTGTCGTACAAGAGCTTAATTCTGATGATATGAACATTGGTGGAGAATCTATCCTAATAACGAACTCGTTTGCTCATCGGAGATTATTAAATCGGGTTAAAAGGACCATCAACTATCAACCCATCTCCAACTGGTTGCTAGAAATTCCGGCTAACATAGGTAAGAGATCAATAAAATGTGAGAGTTCAATACCGATTGTTTCACTTATTGAAGCTCTAAAAACCAAATAGCATCGACAAAAGGCAAATAACTTGAGCTTCCAGGAAGAAGCTACAATCAGAGGCACTTTTGAAACTATGACCCGTTTTGTTATTGAGATATAAAAGATGTGGCAACTCCAACAAAACAAATCGTCAAAGAGATCATACAAAAACAAAAAGTACGAGAATAAAATTGCAACAAAGGAACAGAAAAAAGTTAACCAAATCATCGATATGAAATTCATCACACTAGAGATGCCAAAAAGAAACTGTTGAGGCAAAAAAGAGATTTCTTACTCTTGGAGGATAAACTGACCAAAGTGTTGGATGATATCGGATCTAAATTAAGGCTAATCTATAAATTATACTAAAATAAACTGAACGACACTCAAGATAAAAAGGAACCTGCGAAATCTAAACCATCCCAAAGACTATAGAGAGTAAAGCAAGTAAAGAACAATTGGATATATGGCTTAACAAACAACATAGAGAAGATGTGGCAATTTCCGCAACATATCCTAGATATCCACACCAGATCCTAAAGTAAATTCTAATAAAGAGAACTCTAAAACCAATCAAACCTAATCTAAAAAAAACAAACTAAAGATTTGCTTGTACAAATACACATCTAACTAAACAGTAAAAAGGAGAAAAACCATCACACGAGTCAGAGGATGTTCAAAGTAAGCTTAAAGTGTAGCTTGAAGTGTAAGCAACCTAAGAGATAGGATTAGTTAGAATATATAAATAGATATGTTGAGTTGTGACATCCTATTGTGAGAGATTATTGAATTTTTGAGGTATTTTCCAAGGCAATAAATAGAGTAATTCTTATTCGATATTCTTGTTAAATTTTATTTGGTATCAGAGCTTAAAGTTCAAGTTCGTGTAGAAGACAGTTGCGGATACGTGTGGTGAAATGGACTTGAAAGAGTCAAGTCATGGACCTTTTAGTTCCAACGAAACTGAGAGAAGGAGGATGTTCTTCTACCTCAGCGATACAATGTCTGATGCTTTTGGCCATGAACTATATGGTATGGTCTATGCGAATGAAAGTAATATTTCAAGTGTATAAGGTTTGGGAAACAATTCAAACATGAAGTTTGAGAGGATGAGGATGAAGGAAACCGACCCAAACCCTAGTGCCCGAGTTTGAGAGGATGAGGATGAAGGAAACCGACACAATTAATGAGTTTGTTTGAAGACTTTCAAAGCTAACATCAAAAACGGTGGCTCTAGGAGAGACAATTTTGGAATCCAAAGTGTTGAAGAAATTTCTTAATAGCTTACCAAGGAATAAATACATTCACCTCACGGCTGCTCTTGAGCATGTAATTGATCTCAAAAGGACAAGCTTTGAAGACATAGTTGGAAGATGTAAAGCTTATGAGGAGAGAATTAGTGAAGAAGAGCAAAAACTTGAAGATCAAGGAAAACTCATGTACGCTAATATGGAGTATCAACCTCAAGAGAAATATGCATGAGGTAGAGAAAGAGGAAGAGGAGGACGAGGATGAGGTAAAGGAAGAGGACGAGGCAACTATGAAAATGATCAAGCAGATCAAAGCTCTAAGAAGGATTTGTCTCAAATTGTATGTTTCCGGTGTCACAAGAAATGACATTTTGCCTCCAAGTGTCCCGATATATTTCTTAAGCTACAAGAGGCTTATAAAAATGAGGAAGGTGGAGAAGATGATGAGACTGTAAAGGTTGAAGATCTATTCATGCATGAAGTAGTACTAATTAATGAAAGGAATTTCAAGCCAAAGGAGTATGAAACAAATGATAGAAAACTCTGGTATTTTGACAATGGAGCTAGTAATCATACGACAGGAGAAAGAAATTATTTTTCAACAGTTGATGATACAATCACAGGAAAAGTAAGGTTTGGAGATGATTCTCAAATTGACATAAAAGGAAGATGATTAATTGTCTTCATATGGAAAAATGCTGAAAAGAAAACTCTTTCTAATATTTACTACATATCAGGGTTAAGAAGTAACATAGTGAGTTTTGGATAAGCCACAGAGTCTAGATGTGAAGTTAGGATGAAGGAAGAGCATCTTCATCTATTTGATTGAGAAGGAAAGGTAATGATCAGAGCAACTAGATCAAAGAATAAACATTACAAGATCCACATGGACGTCGATATTGAGAAGTGTTTACAACTTGAAACACTTAACAAAAGAACTAAGTGGCATGCTAGACTAGGACAGGTTAGAGTGGAAACAATGAAGACAATGGTGGAAAAGAAATTGGTAAAGTGAATTATGAGATTTACCATCGAAAAGGAGCATTGTTCTTCATGTTTACTTGGGAATCAAGCAAGGAAATATTTTTCTAAGGCAACAATGTTTCAAGTTGATAAGGTTCTTTGATTGATATACAAGATCTTTGTGGACCTATAACACCTTCTACACTAGCAAGGAATAAGTACATCTTTGTGTTAATCGATGATCACTCACGTTTCATGTGGACGATTCTCCTAAAGGAGAAAAGCGATGCTTTTGAAAAGTTTAAAGCTCTTAAACTTATCATTGAGAAGGAGACGGGAATGAGTATCAAGACCTGTAGAACTGATGGAGATGGAAAGTTTAAGTCTCAAGAATTCAAGACCTTTTGTGACAATTTCAGAATTCAAAAAAACATGAGAGCACCTCACACACCTTAACAAAGCTGTGTTGTTGAGTGAAGAAATTGTACTTTAGCGGAGATGACTCGAAGTATCTTAAAACACATAGGACTACCAAACTATCTCTAGGTAGAAGCCGTGAGACATGCTACATATCGCATAAACTGAGTGTTAACAAGAGCTTTGAAGGATTAAACTCCATATTAAGCTTTCAAACAGAAGAAACCGAGACTTGATCATCATCGAGACTTTGAATGTTTATGGTATGCTAAGATGGAAGGTCCATATATAAATAAGTTGGATCATAGATCACGATTCTTGATACATCTAGGGAGCGAACCGAGATAGACGTGGAATGTTATAGTAGAAAAGAAGGTTGATGATTCTCAAAGAGTGCCAATAAATCTTGGAGATCTTATCACAAGAAAAGAAGAAATCAATGATGATGGTGAGGAAGAGATCATCAATGATGAGGAAGAGAATCAAGAGGTTCATCTTCAAAGATCTACTAAGGAAACAAAGAAGCCTAATTATTTGAATGATTTTGTTCTTCTTTGTGACTACGAGAGTAATCACCTACTATTGGTACTCAATGAAGAACCATGTAACTCTGAAAAAGCAAGTCACAAGTATGGGTTGATGCTTGTAAAGATGAAATCAAATCGATTAATAAAAACAAGACATGGGATCTCGTTTACCTACCTAGTGGATTAAAGGCCATTGGTTTGAAGTGGGTTGTTAAGGTAAAAATAAACTCGGATGGAAAAATAAACAAGTACAAAGCAAGGCTAGCTGCTAAGGGATATGTTCAAAGGTATGATATAGATTTTGAGGAAGTATTTTCTCCAGTGGCAAGATGATATACAACATGGGCGTGATTGAGCCTACACACACCATGGGCGTGATCGAGCCTATTCTGACTTAAGATACACTCGGACATGACATGGAGTACTGGATATATGCATTGCTGCAAATCGAGTGGGTTGACACCTTGGATAGCAAGCTTTTTTTGATGAGCTTGTTCAGCGTTTGGGTCGAGTTCAACTTTGAGATCCATTGCGCACTGAGCTTTTCCTTCTGGGCCAAATTTAACCTAGGTTTGTATTAATTTTAATATATATTTTCTAGTTTTACGATTTTGAACCCTATCTAAGTTTTGAAAATCTTTTTTGTGTGAAGCAGACTGAGAGCTTTTGTAGTCGAACAAAACCTTTTGATTTCGAGTTGAAGTTTTTATTCAATTTAGTTTTACGTTCAGCGTTAATTTCATATCTTGTTTGAGTTCTTCGTTTATGGAATCGAATATTGACTTCGTGCTTTTTGTTAAATTAATGAATTATTAATAGTCACCTAGGGCTCTTGAGGATGAGTTAGGTCAACGTGGCGCTTAGGTTTTCTAGGTTGCTTGGGGTTAGAATTATTTAGGTCTTTTCAGATTTGGAATTATCATCACTAGCTTCATTCCGATCGACTGGTTTGTTCTGAGACGCTCTAGCACCTGATATGTGTTTGGTAGAGCGTCTGATTGGACCACTTAAGAGATTCACATGCTGAGCTCGAGGGATTGAATGTATGAGGTGTGAACCGGCACTAAGCGATTTGATTATTCATTTTGTTTAGATTATCAAACGCCTATGGCGATAGGGTCTGTTAATAGTCTATTCGAGGTTGTTTGCCACGAGAGTGGAATCACTACTTATGTTCTCGTTCCCAAGAGATTAGCTCTATTGAGTGATGTCAAGCGCCTAGTTAGTTTAGGAGTCACACTGTCCCATGATACTCACTCCTAAAGAACCTGTTTTCTCACTCTGCGTTAAATTTACTTAATACTCTGTTATGTGATGTTTTGTTTAAATTCTCTGTTATTAGCACCCGCTTTGTTAACTTTTATTTTTAAGTTTGATATAGGCTGTTAGACAAACTACACTTTGATTAGCTTGGATTATAATAGTTAACTGCATCCCGATTGATAATTAGATTCTCAGTTGGATTGACACCTTTTGTGCTACATCGATATTTTAGTACAATAGAATTTGAAAACTTGAGTAAAATCTTGTTATCACAAGAATCAAAATTATAAGGCTCATTATTGCTCTAGCCGCTATAAATGGGTGGGAGGCACATCATTTTGATGTCAAGACAGCATTCTTACATGGAGAGCTAATGGAAGAAGTATATGTATCTTAGGCTTTATAACAAAGGAAAGGAGAACAAGGTCTACAAGTTAAAGAATGTTCTTTATGGCTTGAAACAAGCTCCAAGAGCATGGAATGATAAGTTGAACAAGATTCTCAAGGAGCTCAAATTCGTGAGATGTACTAAGGAGGCTTCCTTGTACCGAAAACAAGGAGAACATATTCTAGTGGTTGCGGTGTATGTAGACGACTTGTTGGTCACATGTTCAAGTCTTAAGATGATCTTTGATTTCAAGTAAGGTATGTCAAGTAAATTTTAGATGTGTGACCTTGCAAAATTAACTTACTACCTTGGAATAGAAGTAATACAAGAAGAAGGTTGCATAACTCTAAGACAAGTGATATATGCTAAGAAAATACTTGAAGAAGCGTGAATGCTTGAGTGAAATTCATGTTTTATACCAATGAACTTGGGTATTAAGTTAGCAAAGTAAGAAGAAGAGAAAGGTATCAACGAGAAGAATTATCGAAAGCTCATTGGTTGTCTTCGATATTTGATCCACACTCGACCAAATATTTCTTTCAGTAACGGTGTTCTAAGTAGATTCATGCAAGAACCAAAAGAGTCTCATGGAGTAGCATTGAAACAAGTGCTAAGATATTTACGAGGAACTCTATCTCAAGGTCTCACGTTCAGCTGGAAAAAAACAACAAAGGGTTAAAAGGTCATAGTGATGCAAGTTATAATGTCGATGTTGATGATGGGAAGAGCACAACCGGTCATATTTTTTACTACAATGAATGTCCAATTAGTTGGTATTCTCAAAAACAAAAATAATAGCTTTGTCATCATGTAAAATCGAGTTTATAATAGCAACAGAAGAGGCAAAGCAAGCTATTTGGTTTTAAGAATTACTAAACGAGAACACCGGAGAAGAAGGTAAGATGGTTCTGATTTTCAAGTAAGGTATGTCACATATTCAAGTCTTAAGATGATTTTTTCCTTCATGTTTTTTTAGTGTCTGTAACTTTATTGGTAAAGGCTCAAAGGTGAACCCTAACATTTTTTTTTTTTGGTCAAAAGCTGAAACCTAAGAGCACCTCCATTAGTGTATCTAATGGAGTTTCTTAACCTTAAAATAATATTGAAAAATGATTTGTGGTATTTAAAAAAGAAGAAACGACTCTTAATTAAGAGTTTTAAGAGTCGTTTAGATACCCCTACGTGTCACTAGATCATTGGCTGAGTGTTAATACAGGGGAAACGCGTTCTTCTCCTCCTCTCTCGGTGATTCTTCTCCTTCGCCTTCTTCTCCTTCTCTCTCGCCTCTCCGGTGGTTTCTCGTCTCGGCGTTATCGGTGGCCACTTATCCGAAGTCGAAGCTCAAGGGTCGGTGGCCTCTCAGCTTCTTCTCGATCTCTCCAGCAGTAACAATCTTGTTCGGAGAGATTCATAGGGTAAAGGGTTTCTCTTCTTCCTTGTTCTTGCTTTTGTATTTATGGTTTCGATTTTGATTTTCAATTTTTTTTATTTTTCCTATCTTGGAGGTTTTGTTCTGTAAACTTAAGTGTTGGGTTTTGTTTCTTCTTACTTATTAGGGGCAGATCGATAAAGACTTCGAGGGAAAACAGGTGAATAACTTTTGTTGTATGATTTTTTTGGGTTTTATCTAGGGCTTCGATTGTAAGCTAGTGATGGGAAAAGTTGTTAGTTTCTGGGTATTTTTATGATTCTAGAATGCTTAATGGTTTGATTGCTATGTAGAATTTGTATGTGGGTTTTGGAAATTTGATGGAAAGTTGTAACCTTCTTTCTGATTTCATTTCAATTCTGTGAAGAAAGTTTTGGATGGAAGTGATTAGAGTTTTGTTTACTTTTTTGAAACTAACTGCAAGATAGCCCACATTAGCATGTTAGGGAGCTTATGGTTGGAAATCAGATTGTAGTAGGATTTACGTTTTCAGGTTCTAGTGTTAGCAGAAAATTAGTTCTAGAATTTGTTTGTTTGCTTCCTTCTACGTATTTGAGATCTTGTAATATAGGAAGGAGCTCGTAGGTGATTTTAGGCTATGAAGATTAGGTGTGTGATATATTTTATGATGAAAAGAATATGTTAATCTGCTTATGTTTTGATGGAGAAGCTTGTCGCTGCTAATACTTCTCTGAAATCTCTCATACATTGCTCAATGTTTGTGTTTGTAGCTCCATCGCTTTGGCGTTCTAATGAGCTGTGAGAATATAGATATTAACTCCCACATAAAAGATAAAGAATCTCTTCTTTGCCAACTCGTTGAAGGTCTTCAATTGCCGAGGTAATGAGCATAAGCTACTTGGAAACCAGTCTTCTTTCTATCTTGTATAGGGCATGTTGTGATTTATCCTGTTTGCTTCCTTTTTTCTCATATTAGTGAGGAGATCCGCGGTGAAATCCTTTTCGTTCTGTACAAATTCTCTGCTCTACAAGTTACAGAACAAAATGTTGATGGAATTGAACTTCTTTCTTCATTGTGTCCTAAGCTCCTATGCTTATCCTTGGAAGCTCTTGCAAAGACGAACGTGGCAGTCTGTCACGGAGAGAACGCATCTGGGTATGGAACTGACACGTGTTGATCTGAGCAACGCCTCGCCATGCAACTCCGATGAATCAGCGAAGGAAACGTCGTCGTGAAACGCTTCTCTTCCATTTGTTCTCTTCTCGTATTAGCAACCGCCATCGCCGAGAAGCTCCAGTGCCAGCAAGACCAAACCAATGATACTATTCTTGACTCACCATCATGCTCTTCACGTTGAGTTATAACTCGAACATATGAACTTACCATGGAGAAGATAGGATCGCAACCACCGAAGAGAAAAGAAAAAAGAGACAAGAAGACACCGGAAATCCACGCCGGATTTATTACTAGAGAGATGATTTACACCTCTCCAAAATATGGTGGAGAAAACAAAAAACCGAAATTATGAAAATAACCGGCATGTCACCGAAGCAAAGAATCTCCAACTTATTCTCTCTTAACAATTTGGAATTGAGAAGAGAGACATCCTTAATTCTTGCCTGAAAAGTACAGAGTTAGAGTTAGAAAATCCTTATTTATAAATAATTATTCTTTCCATCAATATGACACAGAAACCCTCCGTCAAAGCTTGAGCACTCTCTTTCTTTTATCTCTCGGAAAGAAGAACAATTTTGGCGCCATGTCCGCCTTGTCTGTAGTCGAACAACGACTGTTAAAGTGCAGTACACTTGCGTCTTTATTACCCAAACCAAACAAAGCCCTTTTCCCGATTGATCGCCTTAACGACCTCTTGAAAGTCTGTGCTGATTCAAGCTATCTAAGAACTGGCGAATCAATTCACGCTCATTTGATCGTTACGGACCAATCATCTCAAGCTGAAGACGTATTCCGGATCAATTCTTTGCTTAATCTCTACGTGAAATGCGGAGAGACTGTATGTGCACGCAAGTTGTTCGATTCAATGCTCGAGAGAAATGTGTTTTCTTGGCGTGCGATGATGCAGGGTTATCAAAATTCTGGGTTTGATTTTGAAGTGTTGAAGCTATTTAAAAATATGCTTCTTTCTGGTGAATCGCAAGCTAATGAGTATGTAGGCACTGTAGTTTTTAAGTCTTGTTCAAATTCCAGGAGAATTGAAGAAGGTAAGCAATGTCATGGATTTTTTCTTAAATCTGATCTGTTGTCCCATGAGTATGTACGAAATACTCTTGTGTACATGTACTCTTCATGTACGGGCACAGGAGAGGCTATCCGAATTCTGGATGATCTTCCTTATTGTGATCTCTCTACTTTTAGTTCCGCTCTTAGTGGATATTTAGAGTATGGCGCTTTAAAAGAAGGGTTTGATGTTTTGAGAAGAATGGCTAACGAAGATTTGGTGTGGGACAACATCACGTATATGTCTTCTTTAAAGCTTTGCTCCAATCTCAGAGATTTGAATTTGGCTCGGCAGGTTCATAGCCGAATGATAAGGGTTGGTTTCAACTGTGATGTTAAAGTATTTGGTCAACTTATCAATATGTATGGTAAATGTGGTAAAGTCCTATATGCTCAGAGAGTTTTCAACGATACACATGCTCAAAACATTGTCTTAAATACAACGATCATAGATGCTTACTTCCAGAATAAGTCTTTTGAGGAGGCTCTGAATCTGTTTGCAAAGGAGATGAAAACTAAAGAGGTTCCTCCGAATGAGTACACGTTTTCTGTTTTGTTGAATTCAGTTGGAGAGCTATCTCTTTTAAAACAGGGCGATCTTCTACATGGGCTTGTTATAAAATCTGGTTTTCGGAATCATGTAATGGTTGGTAATGCATTGGTTAACATGTACACTAAAAGCGGCAGCATTGAGGATGCAAGGAAAGCATTCTCAGGCATGACTTTTAGGAATATAATTACTTGGAACTCGATTATATGCGGATTGTCACATCATGGACTGGGGAGGGAAGCGCTTGAAGCCTTTGATAAATTTTTGATTGCAGGAGAGTCTCCCAACCGCATAACGTTTATTGGTGTTTTGCATGCTTGTAGCCATATTGGTTTTGTGGAGCAAGGGTTTTATTACTTTAACCAGATAATGAAGCAATTTGGTGTTCAGCCTGATCTACAACATTATACATGCATTGTTGGACTTTTAAGCAAGGCTGGATTGTTTGAGGAGGCTGAGAATTTCATGAGAACAGCTCCAATTGAGTGGGACGTTGTGGCTTGGCGATCTTTGCTCAATGCTTGTTATGTTCGCCGGAATTACGGTTTAGGAAAGCAGGTCGCAGAATATGCCATTGAATTGCATCCAAACGATTCAGGTATTTACATATTGTTATCCAATATTCATGCCAAGTCAAGGGAGTGGGAAGGCGTGGCAAAAGTTCGTTCGTTGATGAATAAAAGGGGGGTTAAGAAAGAGCCTGGAGTCAGCTGGATAGGGATACGTAATCAAACCCATGTGTTTCTTGCAGAAGAAAATCAACACCCCGAGATTTTGCTCATTTATGCAAAGGTGAAGGAAGTTTTGTCAAAGATCAGGCCATTAGGGTATTTGCCTGATGTCGCTGGAGTTTTCCATGATGTGGATGAAGAACAGAGAGAAGATAACCTCTCTTATCATAGTGAGAAGCTAGCTGTGGCATATGGTCTGATGAAAACGCCCAAAAACTCACCATTATACGTGACTAAAAACGTGAGGATATGTGATGATTGTCACTCTGCAATCAAGCTCATCTCGAAGCTCTCAAACCGATACATAGTTATCAGAGATTCCAATCGGTTCCATCATTTCCGAGATGGTCATTGTTCTTGTTGTGATTATTGGTGAAGATTCCAAGCGAATGATAAATTAGTGCGATGGGGAGCTCTTGCACCTATATGGCAGCCTCACGACCTTTGATTATCCTATGTAGCAATTCATTTCTTCGAGATCTCTAGTCATCAAATCTCAGGTGTAAATAGTGTCTAATAGCTCAGAATTCATCAGGCTTATTCTCATCAGTAACAAGTTTAAGATTATACTTGTATGTGACAGTTATTTCCAATCTCATTGGTTTTACGCTCTAAAGGAGCTTTTGGTATGAAATGAAAGCTTAGCAATTTATACAAGAAAGTGATGAGATACCAATACCAACAGACACGATCTAAAAGCAAAAAAAGAAAGAAGTTGATAGATTGCTACATCAGAAACTATGACTTCAGCAGAAGTTGTTTTCCATGAATTTCACAAATCCATGAAAATCGATACTTCCATCTTCGTTTCCATTGCATAATTCGATCATTCTCCTGCAATTATCAAGGTTAGATCCTTCTTTTAACCCAAGGATTGTTAGAACTCTCTGCAAATCTGTAGGATCAAGGAAACCATCTCTGTTTTCATCAAAAACATCAAAAGCTTGCTTCACTTCCCCCAAGCTCGGCTCTTTCTCTTCAAACAGATTCGAAAGTTCCTCAGAACAGTACTGTTTCTGAAGTCCCTCATTTTCTGAATCGTTGAGTAGCCCTAAGCTTTTCATCACCCTCACGACATCTTCTCTGCAAAGACCATCATCATCAGCATGTTCTCTGCAAAGATCTTTGCTCTTGGTCTCAGAAACACATCGTTGGAGTTGAAAAACAGACCAAAATTTGCCAAAAAAGATCTGAGCGAAAGAAACCCATTTGAAAAAACCAATGAGGATGATTTCGATGAGACTAAACAAATGGAAAGAGAAAGAAGAACAGTGTTGACATTCAGACAAAGAACTCTTCTTCTCCATGGTTATAAAGCTATATAAGTGATTTTCAGTCATACCTTTTGTTAGAAAACTAAAACTAAGCAAATGAATGAATAAATGTTGTTGAGGAGATGATGGAGATTTGAGTTTGTTCAATGGCTAATATATATAGAGATATGAATAAGTCAATATGGACACAAGTTTGTTGAGAGGCAAAAGAGAGGAAACTGCAGTTTGGAAGAAGTGACCAAGTTGGTAAGGAAACTGGAAACTTACAAACAGACTTTTAGTGTTAAATAATTAAATAAATTTAGAGGAAATTTCTTCTGCCCCATTGATGGAGTTGTTTTTTGTACTTATTTGAAGAGAATTTTGGTCATTGTTTACTCAAATTTTTTATCATTAATTTAGCTGTATTATATATATGTAACTAATGAACTTAAATTATTTAAAAAAAATTATATATGAGATTTTTTTTAATAATTAGATTGACAAATTTCTATATATAATTTAAACTCTAGACACTCTTATATTAAGTCATACATTTATCTGACATCAAAAAGTCTTGTAGAAAAAACTATAAAAATAGACATTAACTATTTGAATTGGGACAAAAAGAATCACCATTAAAAAATTCCATTCTTTTTTTAATGATGAAATATATAGATTATTATTTATGATAATTTTAAGACTACATCATTCAAAGAAAAAACGGTGAAGTAAATAAGAAACAAAAAGTTAAGAATTGTGACTGGAAGAATTCCTTTTGCTAAGCCATAAGCTAAACAAGTAACCAAATATGAAATCATGAAATCAATCATACAGAAGACTTCTAAAAACATAAAATCAATTAAAAATTCAGATCAACAATTTTCACAATTAACCAGTTGTTACATTTAAAAACATCAAACTTTATAATATTTTCTTACTTGTTTGACCAAACATTGAAAATAACTTAAATGATAGACTAATTTTGTACACCATTTAACAAAAAGAAAAAGAAAGATGAGTAAATTATGCTCTGGAAAAGACAAATCACAAAGTAATGTCACAGTTGCAACTAATTTCCTAAGTAAATTTCCTGGCAATTAAGTGAGTGGCTTTCTTTTTTCATTTGGCATTTTCTTACAAACTATTTTATTTTAATAATTCTGTTGCTTTGCTTATTTTATTCAAATAAGTTTGTGTTTTATTGGTTGTGTTAATATTCTCTATATAGTCCAATTACACTTATCGGGAAAGTTCGTAGTAGAGTTCGAAGATCAAGAAAATGAGTCATTAATCACCAAATATATATTTCTTCTTAACTAGAAAAAAAAATTGTAAACTTGTTTATGAACACACAAAATGGTTCAAGACTTTAAGGATATTTCATTCACCAGTCAACACAAAAGTCATGATCAGCATAAATTAGATTTTAGCTTCCTCAAAAAATATTGGGGCTAGGTCTGTTGGGAGTCTTCTACTCCATTTCTCTTCGTCAGCTTCGGCTCTAACCAGGAGTTCCTGAACATCTTGATTGTTCTACGTAGCTCTACTCAATTGATTAACCTTTTGAAAAATTTGAAAGCTTTATTACGTAATGTTCCTTTAGTTTGCACAATCAATGAAAATATCATTCATTTTGGTTGAAAAAAAATTATATGAAGTTTTAAAATGTAGAATGGGAATCTTTGGAGGCGACCATAAGTTATTTCCTGCAAGATTTATTTAACTACAGCTTTGGGATTATGATACAACAAACTTTCACTCTGCAACCAAAAACTACTTCTCCCTCACTATGTCAACCACTATATGTGTTTTATATGACTATATGTACAAAAGAACTCACCCGCTTTCTTAGAACACAAGATTGAACTCAAAACAATCAAATCAGCTTTCGTAATTTCATCTTCTTCTTATGAACTTTCATGGAAGTTTGTTGACCTAGAAAGAGCAGCAGGATTGGCTTGCAACTCTGGTCGTCTTCCTGAAAGTTTTCCCTCAGAGAAACTGCTTTTTTCTTTGTTTGATGATCTGAAAGCTCCGAATGTGTCTGCTTTTTCGTCTTTTTTGATCCCTAATGTTTCCCAGATTGAACTTTTTGCAGCTTCCTCTGGATCGTCCACCCTTAGTGTCTTGGGAACCCACAGGCATCTCTCAGGTTTGCTTTTCTCTCTATCTAGTGACTTGGTTTCTTCTGAAGCTGTTCCTGGTTCAGAAACGGTTTCTTCACGTGAATGTTTACCTAGTGTTGGAGAATTTGGACCTGACCCTGATGGAGAATTGGGTTGTGGCATCCAAGTGAAGTTGTTCCATGTCCCTGGTGGAACCCCCGGACAGCTCCAGTAAGCTGGCGGAGGGTAAAACGGTAAAACTGTCCATGAAACTCCATTCCAAGCGTATGGCCAAGTCGGTGGTCCTGGAAAGCATGGAACTTTTGACATAGGACTTATTGTTCCAGCTTCTTCACTTGAAGGGTCTAAAGGAACAGTGATCTTCAAGCCTTCGTTGCTTTCTTGCAATCCGGTTTGTGTCTTCATCATTGTCTTGTCAGCAAGATTCAATCCAGATGCCATTGATTCACAGAGGACTGAATCAGAGCCAAAGGTGAGAAGATTGGCACCATTAGAATGTTGATTATCAGTTCTTGCCCCTTTCTGCATAGCTTCCGCAGATGTTATGCTTACATGACGGTTATAATGAGAAGCAGGGTTCTTGTTCTTTCGTCGCCCTGCACCAACTGGAACATTCCTCATTGTTCCACCAGCTGTCCAATATCTCTGACATTTTTTGCAGAAATGGCGAGGTTGGTTAACGTTGTAATTGTTGTAGTAACAGAATTTGGTTTCCATGCTGTTACATCGCGGGCACGGCAGAATCTTGTTAGGTTTCTTTAGCTTCCCATCTTGAGTGCAAGGAGGACCGCCATTCTGATTCTGTGACAACTCTTCACTCGGCTTTGCAGCCTTTGTTGCATCCGCTTGATCAGTTATTCCTGATGATGTCGTCGTCGCAACACCATTAGATTCATGTCTCAACGACTCTTCTGAAGGCTCTTCCAGACAGTCATTATCTTCTTCTTCCTGAATTTCCTGAGATAACATCAAACTGATACATAAGGGACAGGCAAAGATCGTTGTTCTGTATCCTAACCATATAAACACCATACAGAAAAGCTATAAGGAGTAAAAAATGTATCCATGCTATGAAACTAAATTCATAACGCTTTCAGAGATTGATCAAATTAAAAGCACTTGTATATAACAGAATCGGAGAAGCTAAAAATGCTAATTTGTTAGACAAGTGATCTTTCTTTCTAATAATCATTATAAACCCTAAAAGTTCTTCAGCAGTACAAAATCGACAACTTAATTTAACACAAAAGCATCTTCAACCAATCATAATTGAATAGAACTGATCGAAATCTCGAATTACTTAATAAAAAAATTCATTTGATAATCCAGATTTACAATTTTCAAATCCCCAAAAGCTATGAAAACCTAGTTCAACAGAAAGATACCAAAATCACACCTTTTAGAATAAAAGTAAGATTTTCAAGCAATCTAACATCAACCCAATATGATCGATGAAACGAAACGATTCACAAATCCAAAACCAAAACAGAAAAAGCTAACCTTTTTTTCACACTCGCTCTCTCCACCATGAACACCACCATCACATCCTCCTCCTTCTCCTAAACCGGAAACACCCATCTCTTCATCATCTCCGGTACACGAATCTGATAATCGTACAAGATTCTGGCCTTGATTCTCTGTTGAAACTCCGGTACAGCTAGAAGAAGAATCAACACCAAGCTCAGGTAAAGGAATCGTCTTCCCAAACAGCTTAATCGCCGGATCAGACATGGTTCCTTCTTCGTTTTTTCCCAATTCTTCTTCTTTCTTGTTTCTTTTCCAGCGAGAAAAAAGCTACAAACTTTTTGTAAAAGAGAGAGAGAAAGAAACGACTGTCTTGTATTCGGTGGTTGTGTGAGTTTTTTTGTTTTTTTTTGGTAATGCAAATTTGCAATCCTTTTTGTCTGTGTGAGAAAGATTACAGATTTTGATGTGATCTCGCAAACTATACCACCTTTTGATTCGCTCTGTGTGCCACGTCATCACACGTGAGGATTCTCAGCCACAAGTTTCATTTTTTTAATTTTGTCTTAGTGGACTTTTTATATAGAAAAAAGAGAGTCTCTTTCTCTTTTTCTTCTCCTTTTGGCTTTCTTTTTATTTTCCTTTTTAATCTGATCAGCACTTTTTGCATTTCACTTTTTCTCCTTTTCCAATTTTGTATTTTTTTAAATTCCATCACATTTAATTCCATTTATCATAGCAATTGCAAAAAAAAAAAAATGTATCGATAAGACATTATAAAAAGCATTTAATCCATAGTTAAGTAAAACTATTATATATATAAACATAAATTATAATTTTTTATTTTATTTTATTTTAAATATCTTTTTAAAAAATCTAAAATTATTATTTTGAAAAAAATTTACTAAAAAAATTTGTTTGAAAGATAAATTAGAAAACTATTACACAAACCGAGAATAAATGGTCCAACAGTATAAGCATTTTACAAACTTTCAGTATACCAGAGATCGAATCCCTTATATAGACAGTAAATTGATAAAAAAATGTATTACACAAAACTCAAATCATTTACAACATAAATTTTTTACACTATCTATAAAATTTAATATATAATCTGGCTTACCGCTCTAATCTTAATTGTGTTATCCCACTATATAATTGTGTTATCCCACAATAATTTGCATTACCGCTCCAATCTTAATGTAGTCTAACTGGGTTTATTCATTTATTATTAGTGATCGAGTTTCACAGCTTATGGATACTTTGTTAATGGTCATAAAAGAGTTTACATGTTTACTCAATAATAGGTTGGACATGTTTTCCATACGCAATTGAAAAAGAATATAAGGGTGTATGTAGAGTTTGAAAAAGCTTTTCTACTGCATTCAAAAGTGGAAGCTCTACTTTAAGTTATAAAGTTTATGTTGTCTCTACAAATATCAGAAGTCGAGTTTGCGATAGATTGCATAGACGTGATCAAAATTATGATGTAGCTAAAAGAATAGTCAATTTTTCAACTATATCAAGAAGACTATGGTAGATTAAAGTATTTTTTATTCTATTTCTTTTCATATAATCTTAAAATATTTATATCATAAAATTAAGGTTCGTGTAATATTATATTGGTATCCAATAGTTGAATGTTGTAAACTTTTTTTCGTTTTGATAAGGTTCTAATATAATTTGAGTTAGCAAAAAAATGTAGTCTTAACATATCCATATTACATATGTTGTTCATGGTGATTAATTATTATATTGAATATTTGTTGTAGTTTGTTATTTCTAAGAAAATAATCAATAAGCCGTCTGATTGTTTTATTTGTTTATTACATTTATCATTTGGTCGAATGTTCAAATTTACTGTTTTACTAGAGTTGGACTTCAAATTTATCTTGTTATTTTCCATAATATTAATAAAAATAGTAAAGATCGGATTATAGATGAGTTATAGGCTTTTAGCAATGTAATTATCAAAGGAAAAATCATCATATATTAGGGTCTAATACCTAAATCTCCTCCAAATATCAATAACATTCGATAACATTTATTTTAACATATCATTTCAATCCAAATATCCATATCTCTTTTCTAACAATATAAAACATCTTATCTTTATAGATATTCGCAGCGACAAAAGTATTAGTAGATCTTCAGTTTTTATTTTGCTTTTGTTTGTTTTTTCGACTTTTTGCTGTCATAAAATAAATCTTGAAACAAATGAGAGAAATACGTGGCTGTAATAAGTCTATGTTATATATTTGTGGTGACGAGTGAGTGTCAAGTCTATTCGAAAAAAGTGCAATAATTTGTGGATAAGTATTCAAACGCCAAGTCGATTTGCAAAAAGTACAATTAGATTATATGTACATAAACTATAGATTATACCTTTTTTTTATTTCAGACCACCACTCCCCAAAAAATTCCCATCATATAATAAAGTTGTTTGAACATTTTTTTAGTATGTTTTATCATCCCACTTGGAGCCACGACTAAAAGAAAATACGTTCTTATTTCTTTACTATTGTTTGATAAATATCCTTCTCCTTAAGAAACAATTTTCTTTAATCATTTTTTAACTTATGCTCCCCAAAATAAAGAAATGTAATTTAGTTTTCTTTTATATCTTAGCATTTTCTCTATAAAATAATAATCTCATTCAAATATTAAAGCAAAAATAAACATATCTTCCGATTCAAAGTCCAGAAAAAAGAAAAATTTAGAAATGAGTCCTAAAGTAAACTAAGACTCATAGAAAAAATACTCAAAACTGCAAGCTTTATATAAGAATATTGAAATCATTGCCTGATAACATAAACTAAATATAGATAACAAAATTTTCTAAGACGAACAAAAGTACCTCATAAATGAATGAGTTTTATTATATAATATATTAAATATATATATATATAAATATATGCACACATTTACAAAACTAACATAATTCCATAAAACACTATATAATTATTGTATTTTCACACATTTTATTTCCACCTTTTCTGTGTAGTTTAGATTAAAAGAGAGAGGTTGTGAAATTTTGAATATTACAAGATGGATTCAAAAGAATTTCTATATTATTATTGCGAAAGTTAACATTTTCCTTCATATTCATCAAGAAATAAAACATATGGATCCAAATATGACTAGAAAACAATTCTGGACCGTAAACATAGTTATGATATGAAAACGACTATGGTGCTGACAAAGTACTCTTAAAAGCAAACATATCAAGATTAGGAAAATAGACAGATACGACAATTTATTTTAATAATAAACTAATTAATAACCCTACAACTATCTATAAGCACCATTAAAGATCCTATATGAACATAAACGCCAGCAAAACGACAATTTAGCTTAATGTGTTGCATCCAATTTAACCCAGAATTTAGATTAGACATAACTATTTTAAACATACAATATTTATGATATAATATGTGATGACATAAATAACTGTTCCCATGGTACTAAGAGATATCAAAAATTACTAAAGTAATTTTAATTTTGTTAGAAAAGTACATTTACGTATATTTTCATTGAAATGTGATTTACTAAAAAGATGGGTGAAACATGTGAAATTATTTGTATTGTGTGGTTTGATAATTACTGTATTGGTGTCAAAAAAATTTTTGATATAATTCTATCATTCTTTTCTTTAGAAAGAAAAAATTTATTAGGTGTCGAAGACCAGCATGGTAGACTTTCGCAAACTCTACCAACATTTCATGGTAGAATTTGCATGATCAATTTCAGGAAACAATTTCTATGCGTAATAGACTATCATTTTTAGTGTGGTAGACTTTGTAGACCTTGAAGGTAGATTTTGGTAAAGGAAAGCACCCTTCATATGGTAGATTTTTAAATCATCAATTTGAGAAAACATTTTCTATGCGTACTAGATTTTTAATACATGTACCAAAATCTACCATATGAAGGGTGCCACTCATTGAGTTGAGTCTTTATTTTTTTTCTGTTTTTTCATTAATTTAGCATCCTATATAGATGTTGTATATAAATTTTTTTTGTTGATCAATAAATTTCAAATTTTAACCAAAAAACATCCAAGAGATCAAGTACTAAACATTCTAATTTATCAAAACAATATCATATACAAATGAGTACATATCAAAATAACATATATGTAACGTGAAGATTTAAAATTTGTTCCGCTAGCTAGTGGCTCGACTATCTAGAGTTCACTTCACTCTGATGAATTTGCTCTCTGTATTTTATTTCGCTTTATCCCTTTTTTTTGTCAACATACAAACATTATATCGACAATAAATTGAGCAATAGGCTAAACTTTTTAATTAGAATTAGATAGGATTCGAATTCACTATTTAGTATCTACCTAAATCAAAGACAAATCAACTGGCTCATATGTTTCTTTGCTTGTGTATGGTATTAAATTCCTCAAGTTTTATTGTGCTCATTTTCACCATAAGTCGCGTCCCTTATCTGATTCAATATGAGTAATTATCTATAGAAGCTACAAATAATTTGTGTCAATGTTTCCTCGAAGTCCAAGAGTCTCGACTTGGTTAGCTATCAATATCTTACTTCCATAAAATGTTATAATAGTCAGCAAGATCTGAAGGATTAAGAAGATGTGATCAAGGCTTTGACCAGTGGCGGAGGATTTTGTTGAATCTACATAATAGTTTTGAAGATGATGAGCAGTTCATGAAAGTCATATCTAAAAGGATACAGAAGTAACTAGCTAAGAATAAGTCCTTGGATCGGATGGGCAAAGGCCCCAATCATAGTTGCTTTTATGTCGGAATCGGTAAACATGTTTTTGTCCGAATGTTCATGTGTTTAATGATCCCGTCAAACGCAAACGCTTCAATAATTGGTATAGGCCCCTTAATAAAGCCCCTTTTGGTAGTATATTAGAAACCAGAGTGAAGTAGGAGAATTGTCTGCCTATTTTGAAGTCATTGTTACCAATTACGAGTTCGCATAGCTCGGAAGGATCTGGCTCACTTGGGACAAGTTCACCTCAGTCTCGATTATTTTTAAATCAAGCCAAGTTATTAGTTGCATTGTTACGCTCCCAAGGACTAAACATGATATAGTTGCTACTTTTGACTACGCATTCAATTGTAGGTACTCTCGCTGTCTGTTGTGTGAAGACCTTGTTGCAATACACAGTGATCCACGTGTTATTAATCTTCCTTGCATCAGGCTAGCGGACTTCAACCAAGCCTTGGACCCGTCTGATGTTATTGGTGACAGTACTAGGATTACTGGGGGTATGCAGAAATTTAGATATTGTCTCCAAAAGACAAATCTCTTTGACCTCACTTACAAAGGAAATCACCACACTTGGTGGAATAGCCAAGAGGACAATGTGATCACAAAGAAACTTGACCGAATTCTCATCAATGATTGTTGGATGCAGTGTTTTTCTATGTCGTATGGATTCTTTGATGCCCCTGATTTTTCAGTGTCCAGGATTGGTTTACTTTGGCAGCTATAAAGCTCCCCTGAACCAGCCTTTTAGGTGCTTTAACTTCATCTTGCAACATGCATACTTTTTGCCTTTTCTTGCAGAATGTTGGGAGCTATTCTTCTTTGAAGGCACTCACATGTTTATTCTTGCAAGGAAGTTAAAATTAGCTAAACAGATTCTCAAGAAGTTCAACAAGTTTCATTTCTCAGATTTGAAATAACGAGTAGAAGAAGCCTCCCACCAGTTATCTGTTTGCTAGAACAAATTACTTTCTAACCCTTCTTCTGTTCTGGCTAAGGAGGAGCGTTTAGCTCATAAGAAATGGGCTCAGTTAGCAATTGCAATGGCTGAAATGTGGTGACTTAAATACCTCATATTTCCACAAAATGATGTCTGCAAGAAGAGCTGGGAATAATATCACCTACCTCTTAGACTCCAATGGCAGCAAGATTGACTCTCAACCTGAACTGAAAAGGCATTGTGTAGAGTACTACTTTTCCCTACTTGGGTCAGCAGGTCATTCTCTTTCCATCCTAGATATAGAGCAGATCAGAGCTCTCACAACTTTCAGGTGTAACTCTAGATGCATGACATACTTTTGGCTCCTTTCTCACAGGCAGACATCAAAGCAGAAGTTTTTGCCCTTCCTCGCAATAAAGCAAATGGGCATGATGGGTACACTGCAGAATTTTTCTGCAAATCTTGGACAGTTGTAGGTACTCACTTCACAAATGCTGTTATGGAGTTTTCTTTTACTGAGGTGAGGATGTCAAGGCAATTCAATGCAACTGCTATTACCTTAGTTCTGAAAAAGAAGGAGCAAACAGAATTTTAGATTTCAGACCTATATCTTGCTGTAATGTTTTCCACAAAGTGGTGTCTAAGGTTTTAGTTAGACGGTTGCAATCTCTACTACATGATTTGATTTGTTCTTCTCAATCAGCGTTTATTAAATGCAGATTAATTAGTTCTTCTCAATCAACGTACTACTTGCTTTAGAGCTCGTCCAAGGTTTCAATAAACATCACATCTCAAAGAGAGGTCTCCTCAAAGTGGATTTAAAGAAAGCGTTTGATATTCGTGGGATTTCATCATCACTGTCATGCGAGCTGCAGATTTCCCAACGCATTTTATATCCTTGATAAGCCAATGCTTGACAACTACATCCTTCTCCATTTTGGTAAACGGTGACCTTTGTGGAAACTTTGAGGGTGCTAGGGTGTTACATCAAGATGACCCTCTCTCACCTTCGCTTTTTGTTATTGCAATGGAAGTATTCAGTACTCTGCTTGAAACAAGGTTTTTACAAGGTGATATTGGCTTTCACCCAGCAGCCTTTAACCCTTAGATTACTCACTTAACCTTTGCGGATGATGTCATGATTTTCTTGGATGGAGCTCTATCTTCTCTTGAAACTAGTGACTCGGTTCTTGATGATTTCCATCAGATCTCTGGCCTTGTGCTTAAAAAAGAAAAAAACAACTCTTTACACTGCAGGACTTAGCCCTTCGGAATCTAAATCAATCCACTCATTCGGTTTCTAATGTGGCTCATTCCCGGTCAGTTACCTTGGGCTGCCTTTGATGTATAGAAAGTTGAGGATCTCTGAGTTTTCTCCTCTCATGGACTCAGTGACTGCAAGATTTAATCACTGGGCTACTAAAAGTCTCTCATCTCCGGCAGGTTACAACATCTTCTGTTATTTACAGCACTTTAAATTTCTGGATGTCTGTCTTCGTATTGCCAAAATGATGTATGAAGCACATCCAAAAGCTATGTTGTCGCTTCCTGTGGGGTGGTTTGGTTTATGATAAAGCAACAACAAAGGTATCATGGGTCTCTTCTTTTTTGCCTAAGAATGAAGGAGGACTAGGACTTAGAGATCTCTCCTTATGGAACTTTACATTGCAACTTCGCCTGACTTGGTTGCTGTTCTTAGGAAGTGAGTCTTTGTTGGTTGCTTGGAACAGCCTCAATCGACTACACAATTCTTGACTCTGGTATGTACAACCTAACTCTTCCTCATCATGGCTGTGGAAATCTTTTCTGAGTCTTAGAACGGTTGCGCTTCAATTTATTCGGTGTAAAGCTATGAATGGTCTTACGGCTAGCTTCTGGTATGATCATTGGTCCGATCTTGGTCAGCTGATCCTTGTGACTGGACCTACTGGTCCCATGATCACAGGTCTGTTTATTGAGGCGAAGGTAGCACATGCCTGCAACAGTACAGAATGGATAATCCCAACTCCAAACTCTATGAATGGAACCCTTAGGCATATTTCACATGTCTTATAAACTATGGAAACCCCTACACCTCTCTGAGGTACTGATTCCTACTATTGGAAGGTTGGAGACACTGAGTCTCCATTTTTCACATCCAAGCTCACCTGGAATGTCTTGCGGAACTCTGCTCCAAAGGTCCCATGGTTTAGCTCTGTTTGGTTTAAGGGACATATACCTAAACATGCTTTTAACTTCTGGGTCGCCACTCTAATTAGGCTGCCAGTCAAAGTAAGGCTACATAGCTGAGGAGTTGCTCCCTCTAATACATGTACCTGCAATTTGCTACCAAAATCCTGGGATCATCTTTTCTTGCTATGCGACTTTAGCAGCAGAATTTGGCAGTTGATTCAAACACCTCTTGGCTCACCTACATTAATCTTCGATGACTGGAATCATCTTCTCCAATCGATGAACTCTTTACCATTTCGTAAGCTGAAAACTCTAACTCGATTTGCAGTTCATGCTACTATTTATCTCTTGTGGAGAGAGCGGAACCTCAGGCTGCATCTTAGCTCTTCTCGCTCTGTTCGTGAAGTATTTAAGGCCATTGATAGAACCATCAGAAATATTCTACTTGCATCAAGGGAACGAAAGGGATGTGCATATCTTCTTTCTCTTTGGTTTACTTTTGATTTAACCTCTACTCTTTTCCTCCGAAAATGTTTTTTTCTAACTTTTTGCATTGTTAGGAGACTATATTTTGTAACCAAACTTATTTCAGTATGGTAATAAATTAACATAGTTATCAATTTTGTTTTGTCAATTCTGTCCTCAAGTCTTTGTCTATGGGGCAAGACAAAGATTTGGCACTATTATTCAACAACTATTTCTTTCAATGTTACCTTATTACACCATCCAGTTCTGTCTGAAATTGTATACTTTAAAGATAAATTCATGACACGCTTTCTAGGTGTGGTAAATTGGTGAGGAAGATTGTAAATCATAATCTAACTTAAATCAATTCCTGATAACTAGTAGTCATAACCAAACGAGTTTTTAGACCCTATATATACACTATTTTGCATTTTAAAATTTTCTTAATAATAAAAACTTTTAGAGCAACCAAGTCTAGATCGATTCGATTAGACATACATATTATTTAGAAATTAGCAATACAAAATATGATAGTAAAACAACATAGTTTAACTAAAACAATCAAAGGGAAATACAAATTAGATACTAAAACATACTAAACAAATGAAAATAATCAAGCAGTCATGCATCCAACACCGTGTCGAGTAGTCGGAAAAACAAGAAACAAAGCACTGCAAACAATTCCAACCATTAATGGAAAACTCTCCATAACTTGATCCATCTCTTTCTCTTTCCCTGGAAACAAACATCCTGTAACTCTCCGATCCGAAAACGCAATCGCCATAAACACCAAAACACTCATCAATGCATGCACAAAGTCATTAACCTTCAACTTGTATCTCTCATCAGTCACCGGAATCTCCGCATCCGCAATCACATCTCCGCCTCCAAACTCCGGAGGCGGCGGTTTCATAAACACAGCGAGTCCACTTGGCGTCACGAAACCGTAATAGATTTTTCCATCAGAACCTTTGAAACTGTCAGTGAAATGAAAGAAAAAGCAAGAGATTGCGCAGAGAAGTAAGAGGAGATGAATCATGAGAGTGTTGATTCCATTACAGTGTCCGTCACGGTAGATTGACGGAAGAACCATTTCGAACATTAAGAGAGTTCCTGTCGGAAGGAAGTTAACGAGCATTGATGTTTTTGAAACCGTTTTTTGAACTCCTTGTGCCACCATGCGACGTTTTCGACCTCTTCCTCCTCCGGCTGCGGCTCCTGCCGGAAGTGAAGGCAGTGAAGAGATTGCGACGGGTTTTGGTGAACGAGATGATGGTGATGGTGATGTTTTCTGCGGCGGAGTCGCCGTGTAAACTCTTATTCCGACGCTTTCCTCTTTTTTCTCCATTTTTTTTTGTGTTTTCGCTTCTTTTTTTTTTTCTTTGAGTAAACTGTTTTGGTATGTTGCGTGAGTAATGAAAGAGAGTTTTTGTATTTATTTTTGAAAGCACGGCGGTTATTGACGGTTAAACGGACGACGGTTTATTGAGAAAAGGGCAAAGTTTGAATCTTTGATTTCTCTCTTTGATCATAATAAGAAGCCACGTGGAACCCAAGGACTTAGAGAATCAGCCCGAACCGTGAACTAAAAAACTATAAACCATTTTCCTTAAGAAAGTGTTATTTGGAGATGGACAAACCTCAGCTTCGATCTTTTAGTTACTGATAATATAGCCATGGCCGGCTAAAAAAATCTTTGGACTCTTAAACAAAATTTTAACTTAGAAAGTTTTCTTCTATATATTAGAATAATTGTATAATTGACTTTGGTTATTTTCCATTCAATTCAATTAGTTTTGGTTAATATAAATCATCTTTTATGCTCACTTATGTAATGAGCTTGTATTCACTTTACCAATCAATGAAAATCTGGCTTCTTCTTCTTCAGATTCGCAACAAGAAAATAGATTCGTTCTTCGTTTTCGGAGAATCTGGAGCTAAATCAAGCTTTCACAACCAATGCCTCACCTACCGAACATACGATCTCCATCAACAATCCAGCTTCGAATCCAAATCAATCTTCAATTTTGACTCTCAGTGAAGCGATCACGACATCGACGACTCCGAACAAGTTTGAGTTCAACGGAATCCAATGTTCTCTTTACTTCTTGAAAGCGCCGATAATCCAGGTTCCTCAATAATTTTTGAAATTCTTGACAAAACAAATTACGGTTCCTGAAACATTGCAATTTCAATTGCTTTATAAGCTAAGAAAAAGTTTGGATTTGTTGATGGATCATTACTTAGACCTGATGAAAATCATCCTCACTATAAAATCTGGTCGCGATGTAATAGCATGGTCAAATCATAGATTTTGAATTCTGTCTCTAAGGAAATCTATAGTAGCATCCGTAGACTTGGTGATTCTACTGACATTTGGAAAGACTTGATGTCTAGATTTCATGTTACCAATCTCCCTAGATCATATCAACTATATCAACAAATATGGTATCTTCAACAAGGAGGCATGGATCTTTCAACCTACTTCACAAAACTGAAGACATTATGGATGATCTTGATGGAACAGACCGTCTAAAAACCTGCAACAGCTGTGACTTCTGTAAAACCATTCAAGCCAAACAAGAACGTTCAAAAGTCATCAAATTCCTTGCAAGTTTCAATGATTCCTACTCCAACATCAGAAGTAAGATCATCATGAAAAAGACAATCCCAATCCTATCCGAAGTCTATAACCTGCTTGATCAAGATCACATGCAAAGAAACATTCAACATGAATGTGAATGCTTCTTCTGTCAACGTGAATGCTTCATATATAAATCAGAAGCCCTCTCAAAGACCGGTTTGTTCTTATTGCAGCTACACATGTCACACATTTGACAAATGCTACAAGCTACATGGGTACCCTCCTGGTTTTAAACACAAGACTAAAGCCTCAACCACGAAGCTGACAATTTCCCAAATAAACATCTCAGAGCAGGGCAAAGTTGATTCTTCTGTGACTGGTCTACTGCAAAACTTAACCAAAGAGCAGATTGCAGGGGTCGTTGCTTACTTTCATTCTCACATGCATGCTTCTACAATAGTCTCTCTACCTTATTCATCAGGAAGTACAATCACAACAGCAGATGGTATGACTCTCAACTCTAATACTCTTCACCTTATTAGAATGTTACAATCTACAAAGACTAGTATATCCAATCATTCATAGATCATTGACAGTGGTGCAAGTCACCATGTTGCTTATGACAAGAATTTGTTCTCTAACATGGATATCTCTGTAGATAAACATATGACTTGACCAACATGTGTTGACATTAAAATTTAGGGTATTGGTGACATATGTATCAATGATCATCTCCTTCTCTGAAATGTTATTTTTATACCAGAATTTTATTTAAATCTCATGAGTGTTAGCCAACTTATGATCTGAAATGTAGGTTTATATTTGATAATTCTTCTTGCTTGATTCAGGATCCTATAAAGGGGGTGATGATTGGACAAGCGAAAAGAATTTTCAATCTTTACATGCAGTTTGACTCATAACAAATCTGATTCTAATTCTTTTTCTCTTAATGTTGTTGCTGCATAATAGGCTAGGACATCATCCTTTTTCTAAGATTGAATCTATCTCAAAAGTATTTGGCATTAAACGAAAGCTTAAATCTAATTTCCACTGCTCAGTTTTCCCTATAGCTAAACAAAAACATTTGACATATGTTTCTCACAATAGTTTATGTCCTTCTGCTTTTGATCTCTTACATATCGACACATGAGGTCCTTTTTCAGTAGAAACAAATGAAGGGCATTACTTCTTCTTAACGATTGTAGATGATCACAGTTGCATGACATGGGCCTATCTCATGAGGACGAAGAGTGATGTGCTAAAGATACTTCCTAACTTCCTCAAAATGGTTGAAACTCAATATGGTGCCAAAGTCAAAGGTGTTCGATCGGACAATGTACCAGAACAGAAGTTCATTGAGCTCTTCCAATCAAAAGGCATCTTAGCTTATCACTCATGCCCCGAGACTCCCCAACAAAACTCTGTAGTGGATCGCAAACACCAATACATACTCAATGTAGCAAAATCACTAATGTTTCAAGTCAATATCCCTCTGTCTCATTGGGGAGATTGCATCCTCACATCTGTCTTCTTAATAAACAGGATCCCCACTCCTCTACTTCAAAACAATTCACCTTTTGAAATATTAACTGGAAAACATCCAACTTATGACATTTTTCGTGTTTTTGGTTGCTTATATTACAGCTCCACATCCCTAAAACAAAGAACGAAATTCCAACCTCGATCAAAATCCTGCGTGTTCTTAGGCTATCGCCTAGGCTACAAAGGCTACAAAGTTATGGATTTGGAAACTAATGTGGTGCATATATCTTGAAATGTAGTCTTCTATGAGGAAAATTTTCCATTTAAAGTAGAAAACTCCATTCCATGTGATTTCTCCTCTCTGCTAGAAAATGATGCATATGATCCTGCTCCCATTTACCTACACTCTCATAGGGAGAACAGTGACCATATGAAGAGTAGTAATCATGCATCTGCAATCACTGAGAATGATGGTGTTACAAAACATATAACAACCACAAGTGATGCTGTTGCAGAGAATGTAACAACCACAAATGATGCCGTTACAGAGAAAATACCAACCTCGCATCCTACTAGACATTCAAAACCTCCTTGACATATACGTGATTATTATTGCAATCTCATCGAGATCAATGTTCCATACCCCTTAGCTGCTTATATGTCCTTCAGTGACCTAAGTAAGGAATATACCTCTTATTTTTGCTTTGTAATGCAGCTTGGAGAACTAGCCTCTTTCTCACAAGCAAAGAATGGGTTTTTGCAATGAATGAGGAGTTTAAGTCTCTGGAAGATGCTGCCACTAGGGACATAATGTCACAACCACAAAACAAACGAGCCATTGGCTGCAAGTGGGTATACAAAATGAAGCTAAGAGCAAATGGAAGTCTAGAGCATCACAAAGCCAAATTGGTCGCCAAAGGATATACTCAACAACCATGGATTGATTTCGTCAACAGTTTTCCCATGTGGCCAAGATGACAACAATGAATACTCTCCTATTTGTTGCAGCTGCAAAAAAATGGAGCCTGCATCAATTGGACATCTCTAACGCCTTACTGAATGGTGATCTCACAAAGGAGATTTACATGTCTCTTCCACCATGGTACACTCCAAAATCAGGTTCTGCTTTACCCCCTAATGCAGTTTGTAAATTGAATAAATCCATTTACGGCCTAAAGCAAGTCTCTAGGCAATGGTTCTTAAAGTTTAGTGAAGTCCTTCTTAGTATAAATTTTAGAAAATCTCAATGTGATCATACTCTGTTTGTCAAAAATATAGGAGGGGAATACATTGCCATTCTAGTTTATGTAGACGATATAATTATTGCCTCTAACAATGATAATGATGTTGATTCTCTCAAAAATATTTTACAAAGCTATTTTAAACTACGTGATTATGGTCCTCTAAGATATTTTCTAGGCTTAGAAATCGCAAGGTCTATTGCTAGCATCTCCATATGTCAAAGAAAATACACATTGGACCTACTAGAAGATACTGGTTTCTTAAGATGTAAACCTTGTTGTATACCGTTGGATCTGAGTCTAAAACTTAAACTTGATAGTGATGAGAGTCCCTCGCATGATCCACTTGAGTACATAAGACTTGTGGGACGTCTTATGTACCTCACCATAATCCGTGCAGACATTACCTTTGCTGTCAACAAATTATGTCAGTTCTGCTATGCCCCAAAACAATCCATCTCCAAGCTGCATACAATGTCCTAAGATACTTGAAGAATTCCACTGGACTCTGTTTACTCTATCCAACAGACAATGACTTGGTGTTGAAAACTTTCACCGATGCAGACTGGGTCTCATGTTCAGACACAAGAAGATCAACCTCATGCTACTACATGTTCCTTCGTCCAATTCTTATCTCTTCGAAATCTAAGAAGCAAGAGACAATGTCCTTATCCTCGGAAGTAGCAGATTACATGGCAATGCGCTATAGAGTAAATGAAGTCTCTTGGCTTGTCAACCTTCTCAAGGAGCTTGAAGTCCCCCAAAACAAGTCAGTTCCTTTATGCTGTGACTCAACTGCAGCAATCCATATGCAAATAATGCAGTCTTCCATAAGAGGACTAAGCACGTGGAATTAGACTGTCATGGAGTTAGGGAATAATTCACCAATGGCTTGATAAAGACGCTTCATGTTCGCTCCAATAATCAGATAGCTGATTCCTTCACCAAAGCTCTTCCTCCTCGTCACTTTCATGAACTAAGAAACAAGATATTGATTTCAATCACAATGCCATATTGAGGAGGGGTATTAGATATAAAGAGGATCTATTTAGTTTAGATGATAACCGGATGATCAATTTCCCCGGTTATCTCTTTGGTTTAGTTTATCGCTTTCTTCTTCAATATATATAATTGTAACAAAACACATTTTCACTCTTACGATTGAATGGAAAAGCTTATTCGAGTTCGTGAAATAGTCTCTTGTATAAAAACATGTTCTCATTGATTGGCAAATTAAACACCTTAAACATTCTAAAATTTATAAGTTAACTAATCCCCCTTCCCTGATATGATCATGGAAAGCAGCAAGGAAGCTAAGGAGAAATTGGAGCCAAACAATAAAGTTCACGAGAGAGATTTGGAGATTTCAGCCGATCTGATTACAAGATCACGGGTTAAACAAATCAGGAAGACCATTTGTGGATTTATTCAAGGCCTTTTGGACATAGAACAATATAATGAATCCATTGGACTTTATACTTGTCAATTTCAACCCATTTTGAGCCTTCTACAAGTCCAAGAGAAGTCCGAAATCAAGTCTTAAAATCCACCCTATGAATAATGACGAATTTGGAAGACTAAAATATATTTTAAAGGCCAAATGTCAAGAGTCCTTCTCATTCAAATCATAATAAATTGTGATATTTACTTAGTAGTCTTTACTCTTCATCTTTAAGACATTCAATAAGTCTAGAGGAATCTAAAGAGTCCTTTCTTTTCTTTATAAACTCATGTAATTCTCATTTGTGAGGATCCAACTTTCTATCAATAAATTTGAGAGTGATTCTCTTTTTTTTAATGTGAATTTTTCGATCTTTCTTGGTGTGTCATATACAAGGGATCAAACTGGTTTATCAAGTGATTTCCATCACATTTGTGTGGTCATTCCTAGCCATTGGCGTGAAGGGGCAAGTCGAAACAACAACAATCTTTGGTTAAATATACTAAAGGTAGGGGCTACTCGAGTCAACATTATGTGGTTCCACCACCTTGCTTAATTGAAGGCGAGTTGAAACAACAAAAATCTTAGGTTTGATATACCTAAGGTGGGGGTTACTCAAGTTCTTTGAAGACCAAAGACTATCCATATAATTTGGAGTGACGATTCCTTCAAGATTCTGCATCATTTGGTATTAGAGCACACTTCCAAGTTAATTAATCTTTTCATTTTCTATCTATTCATCTTCTATCATTTCATCTTCTACCTTTCCAACTTCTATCTTTTCATATTATATCTCTTCATCTTCTATCTTTTCATCTTCTGTCTTTACAACTTCTATCTTTTAATATGTTCTTCTTAATTAACTAAAGAAAAAAATGCAAGAAAAAAGAAATATCTAAAATAAAAAAAACTTTTCATCTTCTATTATTAAAAAAAAAAACTTGTCCGTTGTTTATTTGTGTACCAAGATCTATCTAATACTCGAGTTGTGTGATACTTGTTAGGTCATTGACCCTTGGGGGAAGCAAATCAAAGAGTGTTTGATTAGTTCTATAAGAAAATTTGAAGATTCAAAAAGAGAGGAAAAAGGCGTAAGGTTGTGAGAACATTTGAGAGAAAAACTAATAATTTGAAGGAAACACTTGTGTGTCAAACACTTGAGAGATTATGAGACACTTTTCTATTAAAAAATCTTTTTTACGGGTCAAATGACAATAACAACAATCCGGAGGATGAGCAAATACAAGGAATTTCATATCTACATATTCAATCTTTCATGGGAGAGATTACCCGTTTGCTGAGAGTTGAGATGAAAGCAGTCAATGAACGTTTGGATCAAGTTCAAAATGAGATAACACTTAGACAACAACCTCGGCTGCCTAATGTACAAGGAGATCCACCATCGGCGGAAGTACAAAGAGTCGGTGTTGACTACTATGGTCGAGATAGACATTCATCTAACTCGAGTCAAAGGAGACCTAGACGAGCTAGGGAAGAAAGAGGTCGGGCTGAAGATAACTTAAGGGGACTTAAGCTGAAAATTTCATCATTTCAAGGAAAGAACGATCCAGATGCCTATCTCGAATGGGAAAAAAATATTGAACTTGTTTTTGATTGTCAAGACTATTCCGAGCTCAGCAAGGTACGAGTTGCAGCTACTGAATTTTATAATTATGCTATTAATTGGTGGGATCAAGTGGTAACAAACAAGAGAAGAAATAGAGAAAGACCCATTAAGACTTGGGAAGACATGAAAACCTTTATGAGACGACGGTTTGTTCCTAGTCACTATCACCGAGAGTTACATCAAAAACTTAGGAGATTGGTGCAAGGCAACCGAAGTGTGGAGGATTATTTTCAAGAGATAAAAATACTTATGATGAGAGCCAACATAGACGAAGATCGGTGAGGCTACCATGACCAGATTTTTTAGTGGTTTGAATTGTGATCCAAGATCGAGTAGAGATGCAACACTATGTGGAATTGGAAGATATGTTGCATAAGGCTATCTTGGTGGAGCAGCAACTCAAGAGGAAGGGTGTCATACTTCAAATTTATGGCATGATTTCTATTACTCAACGTCTTAGCTACTCACGCAAAGACAAAATTGTCCCAAAGCCAAAATTTGAATTCAAGCCGAATACTAGCCGACAAGAGGTCAAAGATAAAGCTGAACCCTCTTCTACAAGAAATCATGATGTGCAATGTTTTAACTGTCATGGCAAGGGATATTATGCAAATGTTAGCTCAAACAAGAGCATCATAATATTTAGAGTCAATGGAGAGTAGAAACCAAAGAAGAAGTGGGTTTAGATTCTATGTCGTCTCAAGATAAGCTGGAGTTACCTGCAGCAAAAGGTGATCTTTTGGTAGCTAGAAGGTCTATGAGTGTGCAAGGTAAACTAGAAGAGAACATGCAGCGTGAGAATCTATTCCACACGCGATGTCTTGGTCTTGATAAGGTGTGTAATCTTATAGTTGATGGAGGGAGCTATACGAATGTGGCGAGTACTACACTTGTGAAGAAACTGGGATTGACTACTTGAAGTCATTCCAAGCCGAATAAGCTTCAATAATTAAGTGATATTGGAGAACTCAAAAGTTCAAAGCAAGTTGTGGTTCCATTTAGAATTGGGAAGTATAAGGACGAGGTGATTTGTGATATTATGCCAATGGAGGTTGGGCATATTCTTCTTGGGAGAACGTGGCAGTTTGATTGGAAAGTTGTTCATGATGGTTTCACCAACAAGCATTCATTTGGTTATAAGGGGAAAACTGTTACGCTTGTTCCTATGATTCCTAATGAGATCTACCAATTGCTTCTAAAGCAACGTGAGGAGAGAGCTATGAGTGACTCAAACACAAAACACAAAAAAAGAGTGAGATTGAGAGAGAAACACTAAAAAAGAGTGAGCTTAAGAGTGAAACACACAAAGAGAGAAAAGAGAGAAAACACAAAAATTTCTTTGTGAGGTCAAGTGAGATAAAGAAAGCTTTGGTTTCACATCAGCCTATATTTGTACTTATGTACAAAGAGGTCTTTATGAAATCTACTAACCTTGACCCCGATTTGCCTAGTGCTGTTTCTTCTTTGTTGCATGATTTTGGAGATATATTTCCGGATGAGAACCCTAGTTGTTTACCTCCAATCCGAGGGATTGAACATCAAATAGACTTTGTACCCGAAGCATCCATTCCAAACCATCCAGCCTATAGAACCAATCTAGAAGAGACCAAAGAGTTACAAAGGAAGTGAGTGAGCTGATGGAGAAAGGATATATCCCTAAGAGCATGAGTCCATGTGTTGTGCCCGTTTTACTAGTTCCTAAGAAATATGGAAATTGACGCATGTATGTTGATTGTAGATCCATCAATAATATCACAGTAAAGTATAGACACTTAATTCCTCGCTTAGATGATATGTTAGATGAGCTGCATAGTTCTTGTGTCTTTTCTAAAACTGATCTTAAGAGTGGATATCACCAAATTTGAATGAAAGAGGGTGATGAATGGAAAACAACTTTTAAAACAAAACATGGTCTTTATGAGTGGTTAGTCATGCCTTTTGGATTAACTAATGCACCCAACACGTTCATGATGTTAATGAACCATGTTTTGAGACATTTTATTGGTTTGTTTGTGGTTGTCTACTTTGATGATATTCTGGTTTTTAGCATAAGTTTGGAAGAGCACAATGAGCATTTGAAATCGGTTTTAGATGTACTAAGAAAAGAAAAGCTATATGCTAACTTGAAAAAGTGTACATTTTGTTTGGATAACCTTGTGTTTCTAGGCTTTGTTGTAAGTGCACATGGCATTCAAGTAGAGGAGGAGAAAGTGTGAGCAATCCGAGAATGGCCAAGTCCTAAAACCGTAGGAGAAATTCGAAGTTTCCATGGCCTTGCTGGATTCTATAGACGGTTTGTTCGTGATTTTAGCACTATTTTCGCCCCACTTACTGAAGTGATCAAGAAATATGTTAGATTCAAATGGGGAGAAGTTCAAGAGAATGTGTTCCAACAACTTAAGGAGAAACTCACCAATGCACCAATTTTATCTTTACCTAACTTTCTTAAAAAAATTGAGATTGAATGTGATGCAGTAGGTGTAGGCATTGGAGTTGTGCTTATGCAAGAAAGGAATTCAATCGCTTACTTTAGTGAGAAGCTTGGAAGAGCAACTCTAAACGATCTGACTTATGACAAGGTCTTGTATGTTTTGGTTAGAGATTTGCAAACATGGCAGCACTATCTTTGGCCAAGGAGTTTGTGATTCATACGAATCATGACTCTTTGAAACACTTGAAGGGTCAACATAAACTAAACAAACGACATGCTCGTTGGATGGAGTTTATAGAAAACGTTTCCTTATGTCATACGATATAAGCAAGGAAAGGAAAACGTTGTGGCTGATGCGTTATCAAGAAGATATGCACTACTATCTACTCTTGATGCTAAGGTTCTTGGTTTTGAGCACATTAAATAGTTATATAAAACTGACATTGACTTTCAAGAAGTGTTTAAGACTTGTGTGAAACATGTGTATGGAAAGTTCTATCTTCATGAGGGTTTTCTATTCTATAAAAATAAATTATGCAATTCTAATTGTTCTTTGAGAGATCTTTTGGTTAGGGAATCACATGGAGGTGGCCTTATGGGACATTTTGGCATCTCCAAGACCATGGTTGTTCTAAAAGAACATTCCATTGGCCGCATATGAAAAGAGATGTGGAACGAATTTGCGCGAGGTGTGTTACTTGTAAGCAAGCTAAGTCTAAATTCCAACCTCAAGGTATATATATCTCGTTGCCTATTCCGAGTGAATCATGGACTGATATCTAAATGGAAGGAGAATCATTTATTCATCAGTCCTATTTGTTCCGCAACAGTGAATTCTAAAACCCTATAATCCCTAGATCCGATCTAAGATCTACTCAGACATAAAACAACAAATTTGGCAAGTCATGATGAACTGAAATTGAAATTGTATTAACAGAAATAAAGAGGATTCAGAAATTCTGCACCAGTATGAAGAAATCTTCTTCCTATCTTACAAACTCTTAAAACTCTGTAAAAATTAGTCTCTCATAACTCAAAAGCGGCTCTCTAATAAAAATAGGAAAAAAGTATTTATAGGGCCCAAAACAAGAGTTAAAAATTGTGAAATTAGGTTTCTGCGAAAGGCTTCTCAAAAACCAAGTCGTTCTTCGGATCGTGCGCATAATCCTTTCTGATCACTGATCGATCGATCCTTGGTAGATCGATCGGTCCTTCCTTTCGTGGAGAATGCCGAAAAATGCTTCAAACCTCTCCAAAGTCCACCATCAAACATGATTACAACTCTGAACGTTTTTGACCTGAAATCTCAATAAAACATAGACCAATTTTCCAAATATAACCGTAATAATGAGCTCAAAACCGACAAAATATGAGGAACATCAGTTGCCTAGAACTAAGAGAGGTATGAATTCTATCTTTGTGGTAGTAGACCGATTTTCTAAGATGGCACCTTTCATTCCTTGTCACAGATCTGATGATGCTACAGTTGTTGTTGATTTGTTCTTTAAGGAAGTTGTGC
Organism: Lepidium sativum; assembly: GCA_023374145.1. Lineage (NCBI taxonomy): Eukaryota > Viridiplantae > Streptophyta > Magnoliopsida > Brassicales > Brassicaceae > Lepidium > Lepidium sativum. Next base: position 6,181 of record JAKUCM010005409.1, on the reverse strand, counting down.
GTTTACATGGCATGCCTAGGACGATTGTTTCAGATCGAGACGTTAAGTTTCTTAGTTATTTTTGTAAAACTTTATGGGCTAAGGTAGGGATAAAGTTATTGTTCTCTACTACTTGTCATCCACAAACTTTTGGACAAACTGAAGTAGTCAATAAGACTTTATCCACTTTGTTGCATGCTATAGTTAAAAAGAATATCGGAACTTGGGAAGATTGCCTGCCTCATGTTGAGTTTGCTTATAATCATTCCATCCACTCGGCTACTAACTTTTCACCTTTTCAGATTGTGTATGGTTTTAATCCCTTAACTCCATTGGATTTATCACCTTTACCTTTCAATGAGTTTGTGAACTTAGACGGGAAAAAGAAAGCTGAGATGGTCAAGAAGCTTCATGAATATACGAGGCATAACATGGAGCAAAAGGCTAAGCAATATCAAAAGCAAACCAACAAAGGAAGGTGTGAGAAGAACTTTATACCCGGAGACTTAGTTTGGGTTCACATGAGAAAGAACGATTTTCGGCTCAAAGGAAGTCTAAACTAATGTCAAGGGCCATTGGGTCATTTCGAGTCTTGGAAAAGATCAATGAAAACGCCTACAATATAGACTTGCCAAGTGAGTAAAAAATCAGTTCTATCTTTAACATTTTTGACTTGATTCCTTTTCAAGAGGAAGGAGATGATATGATCATGGAAAACAGAAAGGAAGCTAAGGAGAACTTGGAGCTAAACAATGAAGATCACGAGAAAGTTTTGGAGATTCCAGTCGGTCCAATTACAAGATCACGGGCTAAACAAATTAAGGAGAGCATTTGTGGATTTATTCAAGGCCTTTTGGACAAAGAACAACATAAGGAATCCATTGGACTTTATACTTGCCAAATCCAAACCACTTTGAGCCTTCTACAAGTCCAAGAGAAGTCCTAAATCAAGTCTTAAAGTTCACCCATGAATAGTGACGAATTTGGAAGACTAAAAGATATTTTGGAGGCCAAAAGTTCAAGAGTCCTTCTCATTCAAGTCATAGTAAATTGTGACATTTACTTGTCATTTACTTAGTAGTCTCAACTCTTTATATTTAAGACATTCAATAAGTTTAGAGGAATCTAGAGAGTCCTTTCTCTTCTTTATAAACTCATATAATTCTCATTTGTGAGGATCCAACTTTTTATCAATAAATTTGAGAGTGATTCTTTTTTGTTCTTTGTGAACTTTTCGATTTTTCTTTGTGTGTCATATCCAAGGGATCTAACTCGTTTATCAAGTGATTTCCATCACACTTGTGTGGCCATTCCTAGCCATTGGCATGAAGGGGCGAGTCAAAATAGCAACAATCTTTGGTTTAATATACTAAAGGTGGGGGCTAGTCGAGTCAACATTTTGTGGTTCTACCACCTTTCTTAATTGAAGGTGAGTTGAAACAACACCAATCTTAGATTTGATATACCTAAAGTGGGGTTACTCAAGTTCTTTGAAGACCAAGGACAATCCTTACAATTTAGAGTGACGATTACTTCGGGATACGGCGTCACCCCCTAAATTGGTTAAACACCTTAAACCATATGGAGAAACTCCGTTGTTAGGGTTTGAAGAAACAATAAATTGAGAATGAGAGATTGCCGCCCGAAAATGCAGTCGACGTGGGTAATTCTCTATTTACTCCAAAGCCCATAATAGGTCAAAGGAAGAACTGTGTCTACTCTTTAAATTTTTGACTTTGAAAAAAAAAAACTGTGCCTATCTATGAAAGCTATTTATAAGACTTTGCAATTTTTGGTGTAAAGTCAAAAGTAATATTGTATCATTTATATCACTTTATATCTGTTTGTATCGGTGGAATTGATATATGTTCCCCTTTTTTTGTCAAACAGTCTAATATATAATCCAATCCTTACAAATTTCACATAATCACATAAGATAACTTAATTTTAGAACTCAAATGAAAATGACATTTAACGAAATTACTAAAAATACGTTATGTTCGTATTTTCATATTAAAATTTCAGAGATATCTTAAATAATTTACAAAAGAATATGAAGTACGTAATCTATTCATTAGAAATCTATAAAACATAACCTAGTATCAATACATTGATGTATATTAAGGTCGAAAAGATAATCAAATCATTCATTCATCTACAAGTATATTGGTAACAAATCAGTGTTTACAGTATATAGAAGATGAAACGTGATCACAGTGGAGAATAGATCATCCAGCCAAAAATTAATAATAAAGAAAAGAAATGAAAGGTGTGTAAACTTTACTTTGGTTAAAATCTGAATTATTAAATTAATATGTAAAACTGTAATTGTATGATATGGACTTTACATAACTCGATACTCATAACAAGTACACACTTCCTACTTAATTGGTACCAAAGTCAGTACTTTACTTACTCCCGCAGTCGATTTTATAGTATTCAAAATGTTATTTTACCTCTCTTTTTTCTCCACTGGTTAGATGTGTGTACCCTATTGATATATTTTGTTGTAAAATGTAATATAAGCTTGATTTTAATATCAGTAGTTTCATACGCATGTGTGTCTGTTCAATAGTTATTTTGTGGTTTAATAAAATGAATACTCTGGTCCGAAACTCATAATTTCTAAAACTTGGGGTTAAAGTCTCTCTCTTTTTCTAAATAACAGGATTTTGTTAAAATCACAATTTTTTTTTAATACAAATTTACTCTATAGTTTTGATAACTAACCAATTATATGATATGGAAAGTAGTATACAATATGATGCACTCGAGTCAGAGTATCCCTAACTTACTTAGGTAACATGATGCGGAATTCCGAAGGAATCGTCACTCCAAGTTGTAAGGATAGTCATTGGTCTTCAAATAATTTGAGTAACCCCCACCTTAGGTATATCAAATCTAAGATTGTTGTTGTTTCAACTCGCATTCAATTAAGCAAGGTGGTGGAACCACGGAATGTTGACTCGAGTAGCCCCCACCTTTAGTATATTAAACCAAAGATTGTTGCTATTTCGACTCGTCCCTTCACGCCAATGGCTAGGAATGGCCACACAAGCGTGATGGAAATCACTTGATAAACCAGTTTGATCCTTTGGATATGACACACCAAGAAAGATCGAAAATTTCACAAAGAACAAAAAGAGAATCACTCTCAAATTTATTGATAAAAAGTTGGATCCTCAGAAATGACAATTACATAAGTTTATAAAGAAAAGAAAGGACTCTCTAGATTCCTCTAAACTTATTGAATGTCTTAAATATAAAAAGTTAAGACTACTAAGTAAATGACAAGTAAATGTCACAATTTACTATGACTTGAATGAGAAGGACTCTTGAACTTTTGGCCTCCAAAATATCTTTTAGTCTTCCAAATTCGTCACTATTCATGGGATGAACTTTAAGACTTGATTTAGGACTTCTCTTGGACTTGTATAAGGCTCAAAGTGGTTTGGACTTGGCAAGTATAAAGTCCAATGGATTCCTTATGTTGTTCTTTGTCCAAAAGGCCTTGAATAAATCCACAAATGCTCTCCTTGATTTGTTTAGCCCGTGATCTTGTAATTGGACCGACTGGAATCTCGAAAGCTTTCTCGTGATCTTCATTGCTTAGCTCCAAGTTCTCCTATGCTTCCTTTCTGTCTTCTATGATAATATCATTCCCTTCCTCTTGAAAAGGATTTGACCTCAAATAAGGTTCATCTGCATCAAAAGGAATCAAGTCAGAAATGTTAAAGCTAGAACTGATTTTGTACTCACTTGGCAAGTCTATCTTGTAGGCGTTTTCATTGATCTTTTCTAAGACTCGAAATGGCCCAATGGCCCTTGGCATTAGCTTAGACTTCCTTTGAGCTGGAAATCGTTCCTTCCTCATGTGAACCCGAACTAAGTCCCCCGGTGTAAAGCTCTTCCAAACTTTTTCTAAAAACCAGAATATCATCAAAGTAGACAACGTGATATTATTGATGGATCTACAATCAACACACATGCGCCAGGTTCCATCCTTCTTAGGAACTAGTAAAACAGGCACAGCACATGGACTCATGCTCTCACGGATATATCCTTTCTCCATCAGCTCACTCACTTGCGTTTGCAACTCCTTTGTCTCTTCCGGATTGGTTCTATATGCTGGACGGTTTGGAATGGATGCTCCAGGTACAAAGTCTATTTGATGCTCAATCTCTCATATTGGAGGTAAACCAGAGTTCTCATCCGAAAATACATCTCCAAAATCCTGCAACAAAGAAAAAACACCACTAGGCAAATCGGGGTCAAGGTTAGTAGAACTCATAAAGACCTCTTTATTTGAGCATTCATTTGCATAATGTTCCCTGCCATGACAGTTAAAACATTGCACATCACGATTTCTTGTAGAAGAGGGTTCAACTTTACCTTTGACCTCTTGTAGGCTAGTATTCGGCTTGAATTCAAATTTTGGCTTTGGAACACTTTTGTCTTCGCGTAAGTAGCTAGGACGTTGAGTACTAGAAATCATGCCATAAGTTTAATGTGTGCTACCCTTCCTCTTGAGTTGCTGCTTCACCAAGATAGCCTTATGCAACATATCTTCCAATTCCACATAGCGTTGCATCTCTACTTGGTCTTGGATCTCACGATTTAAACCACTAAGAAATCTGGCCATGGTAGCCTCACGATCTTCGTCTATATCGGCTCTCATCATAAGTATTTCTATCTCTTGAAAATATTCCTCCACACTTCGGTTTCCTTGCACCAATCTCCTAAGTTTTTGATGTCACTCTCGGTGATAGTGACTAGGAACAAACCGTCGTCTCATCAAGGTTTTCATGTCTTCCTAAGTCTCAATGGGTATTTCTCTGTTTCTTCTCCTGCTTGTCACCACTTGATCCCACCAATTAATAGCATAATCAAAAAATTCAGTGGCTGCAACTCGTACCTTGTTGAGCTCAGAATTGTTTTGACAATCAAAAACGAGTTCAATCTTTTTCTCCCATTCGAGATAGGCATCTGGATCGTTCTTTCCTTGAAATGATGGAATTTTCAGCTTAAGTCCCCCTAAATTATCTTCAGCCCGACCTCTTTCTTCCCTAGCTCGTCTAGGTCTCCTTCGACTCGAGGTAGATGAGTGTCCATCTCGACCATAGTAGTCAACACCGCCTCTTTGTGCTTCCTCCGGTGGTGGATCTCCTTGTACGTTAGGCAGCCGAGGTTGTTGCCTAAGTGATATCTCATTTTGAACTTGATCCAAACGTTCATTGACGACTTCCATCTCAACTCTCAACAAACGGGTCATCTCTCCCATCAAAACTTGAATCTGGAGATTTGGAATTCCTTGTATTTGCTTACCCTCCGGATTGTCGTTATTGTCGTTTGACATACTTAGAACCTGTAAAAAAGATTTGTTAATAGAAAAATGTCTCACAATCTCTCAAGTGTTTGACACACAAGTGTTTCCCTCAAATTATTGGTTTTGTTCTCAAATGTTCTCACAACCTTACGCCTTTTTCCTCTCTTTTTGAATCTCAAAATGTTCTTATAAAACTAATCAAACACTCTTTGATTTGTTTTCCCCAAGGGTCAATGACCTAACAAGTATCACACAACTCAAAGTATTAGATAGATCTTGGTACACAAACAAACAACGAACAAGATTTTTTTTTAATATAAATAATAGAAGATGAAAAGTTTTTTTTTTCTTTTTTTTTTCCTTTTTTTCTTGTTCTTTTTTCTCTTTTTTTCTTGCTTTTTTTTTCTTTAATTAGTTAAGAAGAAAATATGAAAAGATAAAAGTTGGAAAGATAGAAAATGAAAAGATAAAAGATGAAAAGATAGAAGATGAAGAAATAGAAGATGAAAATATGGAAGTTGAAAAGGTAGAAGATGAAAAGATAGAAGATGACTAGATAGAAAATGAAAAGATTAACTAACTTGGAAGTGTGCTCTGATACCAAATGACGCGGAATCCCGAAGGAATCGTCACTCCAAGTTGTAAGGATAGTCTTTAGTCTTCAAAGAATTTGAGTAACCCCCACCTTAGGTATATCAAACCTAAGATTGTTGTTGTTTCAACTCGCCTTCAATTAAGCAAGGTGGTGGAACCACGGAATGTTGACTCGAGTAGCCCCCACCTTTAGTATATTAAACCAAAGATTGTTGCTATTTCGACTCGCCCCTTCACGCCAATGGCTAGGAATGACCACACAAGTGTGATGGAAATCACTTG
>JAKUCM010005408.1:0-36683 GCA_023374145.1 Lepidium sativum | reverse complement strand
GAGAGAGAGAGAGAAGATATTTTATTAAATCTTATAAATGTTAAAACAAAATTATAAGATGAAAAAATGGCGGGAAAACTTTTGAAATGAAAAAGTTTTTTTTTGGGGGTTGATTTTTCAAAATTATATTTTAGGAAAGGTATTTTTGAAAATATTCCAAATAACAATAAATAACATATTATTTCAGTTATATTTTAGTTAAATTTGATAAATAGCTAATTCAATTTACGGTAAAAAAGAAGTAGCTAAATTCATGTTATAGATTCTAAATAAATCAGAATTTTTTTTTGTCAACGGCAAATTATATTGGGTCACAACTGGCCGGCCCAATAGCCAAATTCCTATATAATGTAGGTAGGGAAACTCGATCCCTGGTTGTACAAATGAGTTGTCTTATGTGGAATTACCGTCTGCCACTAGATTAAGAGCCATGTGCAAATAAATCGGAATTTAAAAATTATAAAACATATAAACTATTTATTTATTATTATAAACATATATTATTTGAGTTAACTAAAAAGAAATTTCAACTAATCGAGTTACTTATACAGTATGTTCAATTTGGGAGTCTGTCAACAAAACCATATTAATTTTTCAAATGAGAATCAGTTTTATGGATATTTTATTTATTTATTATTACTTTTTATTATTTTATTAGTAAAAAAATTACAAGAAAACTTTCATAGAGATGTTGGGTGGTTAGAGCAGCTCCATCGGGAGTTTCTAACTGAGGTTCTTATTCTTTAATTACATTTAATTAAATAAAAGTGAAAATAAATATTAAAAAACCGGCTCTTATTTAAGAGGTTATAGAACCCTTAAGAGACGATGACGTGGCAACTATCTATTGGTTGAATACTATTCGCCCCAAAAAAAATTTCTCCATTCAATTGCGTTCCTCTCATTATGTCGAAGAAATTTTCTTTCTATCTTCTCCGGTGGCGATTCGGGTCAATTTTTCGGTCGAAGAATTTTTCTTTCTATCTTCTCCGGTGGCGATTCCGGTCAATTTTTCGTCGAATTTAACCTTAAACACAACGAAGTCGTCAATTTCAAAAGCCTCCATGTATTTCGTTACATAGATTTTTAGGTAGTCTTACTTAACCTGTTGAACTGGGGTATTTGGTGTTGGTCTGAAAACCTGTAAGAATTTAAGTTTTGTCAATGTTGTAGAATCGATTCTTCTTTGAGTTCTCATGAATTTTGTTGTGAAATTATGTTTTGTTGGTTGATTCTGGTTGCATGAAGCTAAAAGTACAACACTTTTGCATATGTAATCATATATGAGACTATTTTACCATCATTCATTTCTTATATTGTTTCAGGGTTATTGCATCTCTCCGATTTGTTGATCTTTTTACCGATGATGTTATGAAATTAAGTTATCATATTGTTTAAGACTAGTGCAAGTTTCATTTATAATGGCTGAACCAATTTCAGCAGATGTGACCTTTGCGTCTAATCATTTTCCATCATACAAGTTAGGGACATGATGGTCAGATTGTCGATGAACTTGAGGAAGATGAAAAAGGTCTATCTGTGAAAGATGTTGATAAGGAGACATGAGATTTGTCAGATCAGCACAAACAACTTTCAGTTCGTGATCTTGGCTTGCATATTTGACAAGAATTTAGCTGCAGCTTCTAAAATAGTTAACGAGTTTCCACTCTAGTTTTGTCTGAAATCTAAAGGAATGGTCTCATAGGGATGATTTAGAATCTATGAGAAGCCGAATGGATGTGAGCAACAGGGAAGCTCTGGAAAGAGCTATCTCCATGGTTAGCTTTTGTTACTTCCATTACCTTTAAAATGCAATAGCTTTGTTTGCACTGTGTAATAAATCTGATTGTTTTCATATTCTTTCTAGATAGACATAGCATGTGAAAACACTTAGAATAGATGTGTTAAGTGTTAGTAAACTTTGCACTTTTTTGTGTCTTGTAAGTTGAGGCTCTAGCCGTTAAGTTAACCCAAAATGAAGGTGAGCTAATTCAAGGGAAAGTTTGAAGTGAAGAAACTAGAAAGCTTCCTCAAGAAGGTCTGTCCACTGCATTGACTTTTTCTCTTTATATTTGATACATATAATCTTTTTTGTACATGTGTTAATCAATTCGCTTCTAGCTTGGTTACTTCTTCAGCTAAGGTTAGATGTTTAAAAAGTGCAGGTGAATGAATCGGAAGTGGAAGACAATCATTGGCTTAATCTATATGCTGAAACTGCATTGTTCTCTCAATAGCTTTAGATTTGATGGAGTTGATGAACATGCTGAGATTGATTGTGATGGTGCAGTTACATGTTTAGAGAAGTTAAGTCAAATGAGTGTATCAAAATGTGGTTCAGGGAATTTACAAAACTCTAGCTTTAAACCAGACTAGAGGAAAAAGAGTTGTGATGGTAATGATGAAGTTGAATGTTTACTTGGTCTGTCTTTGTTATTGCTCGCAGTGTCTGATTTAGGCTTTAATGTACACCCATTGAGTCATCAAGTTAATAAAGTCATTGTTTGGAAGAGAACATCGTCTTCAAGATCCTCGACATCTAGAAATCATTTAATCCAGACATCAAAAGAAGATCATAATGATGAAAGTGGAAGTGATTTCATAGAAAAGTTTTGTATGATCTCTCGAAGTCACTCTTCTTCACTTGATCGATTATACGCTTGGGAAAGAAAACTCTATGATGAAGTCAAGGTAAAAAATCTGAGGTCATGACTCCTTGTTGGTTCATTTTGTGCTCAATGAACCACACCTTTCTTTTTGAACTCTCTTTTTGATTTACATCAAAACTGAAGTAATGGTGATTTGTTTGTTTTTTTCTTTTTTTTTTTAAGAACCTTTTGTGGAGTGAGCACTATTATAACCCAAAAAATAATAGAGTTCTTAAATTAAAAAAAATCATTATTTTTAATAAAAAATATGTTAAAAATCCTATTAAAAGTTCTTAACATTGGAGACGGTCTTAGTCACCAAGCAATATCGGTTGGACTGTTGAAGTATGCTCTGTCCGAACATGCCCTTGTAACCATTATTGACAGTTGGACACTGACACAACTTATTTTGGAAGATTTCAGGCTCGAGCCGACTTATAATGGGCCAGTTTACGAAAAATGTTTAGTGGTTATAATCCTGAAACAGCCTCCCTTTGGCCCATAGTAAAAAGAGTAACGCAGTTGGAAACGAGTACACAAAACGGTGACGTTTGTGAAGTGAAGTGAAAACCCTAGTACCTTTATTTGAGCCAACATTTCCTTTCGCTTCTTCGCCATTTTCCCCCAATCGCTCTTTATTTCTCATTTTCTTAAACCCTGTTTATTTTTCGCTCCGTGTTTCGATTGTTGAGAGTTTGTCAGTGATGAGTTCGGACGATGAAAGAGACGAGAAGGAGCTGGGTCTTACCTCTCCTGAAGTCGTCACCAAGTACAAGAGCGCCGCTGAGATCGTTAACAGTAATGCCCTCTTTCTTCTCCTTCTTCTCGGATTATTACGGTTTAATTTAATTCAATATGTTCTGTGTATTAATTGTTATTTTTTATTGCTACTGGGTTTTGAATTGTAGAGGCGTTGCAGGTTGTTTTAGCAGAATGCAAGCCAAAAGCTAAGATTGTTGATATCTGCGAGAAAGGAGATGCTTTTATCAAAGAGTGAGAATTTTTATCACTCCTACTTAAATTAGTTTCTTTGTTTCGTGGTCTTAAGCTCCCAATGTAGATTTCGACCTCTTTATCACTTATTGCTATTCTTATGTGTTTGTTCTTCTTTTATTTAAGGCAAACAGCGAGCATGTACAAGAATTCTAAGAAGAAGATTGAACGAGGTGTTGCTTTCCCTACTTGCATTTCCGTGAACAACACTGTTGGTCATTTCTCACCACTTGCCGGTGATGAGACAGTGTTGGAAGACGGTGATATGGTTAAGATGTAAGCTGTATTCTGGTGATGCACTTTTTTAGATTAGTTCTTATGATTTCGTTTGTGTATTTCTCTGATGCTTATTTTGCCTCTTTTTTTTCTCCATTGCAGTGATATGGGATGCCATATTGATGGGTTCATTGCTCTTGTTGGCCATACCCATGTTCTTCAAGAAGGGCCTGTTAGTGGGCGTAAAGCTGATGTTATTGCTGCCGCAAATACTGCAGCTGAAGTTGCTTTGAGGCTCGTACGTCCTGGAAAGAAGGTAACCCAAATATGTTTTACATGAAAGTTCATACTATAGACTGTTGGTTTTATATCTGGTTCTTGAATAATTGGAATCGTTTTGCAAACCCCAGATGGTGAACACTTACTATTGCTATGGATTCTTATACATCTGATGCTTTTTTGTCATAGTTACTCTGATGGGAATTTTTTCTTCTAAATGTTACTATCCTTCATTGGTCTATTAGATGTGGTGACTTCTTAGAAGTTGTGGTGTTTTTCACTTCCTTCGTTTTCCCACTAAATGTTCCTCTCGTTGTATACACCATGCTGGATGAGCTATTAGATTTTTAATGGAATTTTAATACAAATTGTTTGTGAAAGTTATTCTTAGATAAAGGCTATCATCACTTTTGGAATGTAAATTTTACAAAAGTTCTTGATATGAGCTGGTATTTTCTTGTTTAATCATACAATAGTGCAATCAAAATGTTGATATTTTGTTTTTCTAATGCAGAACACGGATGTTACTGAAGCTATTCAGAAGGTGGCTGGAGCTTATGACTGCAAAATTGTTGAAGGGGTTCTATCCCACCAAATGAAACAGCATGTGATAGATGGAAACAAGGTTGTCCTAAGTGTGTCTAATCCAGAAACAACTGTTGAAGATGCGGAATTTTGAAGAGAATGAAGTCTATGCAATAGATATTGTGGCAAGCACTGGTGATGGCAAGGTGATTGCATTTGTTGTTCTCATGTCGATGACTATTGGCAAAACTTCATCAAATTGCCATTGTTCTCACAATATTTGAGTTTGCAGCCAAAGCTAATTGATGAGAAGCAAACAACTATTTACAAGAAAGATGAGAGTGTTACCTATCAGTTGAAGATGAAGGCTTCCAGATTCATAATCAGCGAAATTAAACAGAACTTCCCCCGTATGCCATTCACTGCAAGGTGTCTTTTATACCTTCATAAGCAATTTATATTTTTCCGATGATTATTTCACCTAGTGACTTTGCATGAGAGTATGATTAATACAGGTCACTGGAGGAGAAAAGGGCACGCCTTGGACTTGTGGAGTGTGTGAACCACGGTCATTTGCAACCTTATCCTGTCCTTTATGAGAAACCTGGTAAGGATGAACAAGTTTTTTGATCCATGAATCTCTGGATAACATGACACTGGGGCTCACATTTTATTTGCTTTTTCATCAGGGGATTTTGTTGCCCAGATTAAATTCACAGTTTTGCTGATGCCAAATGGATCGGATAGGATTACATCACATACACTTCAGGAGCTTCAGCCTACGAAGACCATTGATGACCCTGAGATCAAAGGGTGGTTAGCCCTTGGGTATCAAAAAGAAGAAGGGTGGTGGAAAGAAGAAGAAAGGTAAGAAATTAGAAGTAAATTTCCAAGCATTGACCATAAAAACGTGACCAAGATCTTGGTGTACTGAGAAAAAGACATTCTTAAATATTTTGCAGCCAAGAAGGCAGGAGAGAAAGGAGAGGCTTCAACAGAGGCTGAGCCAATGGATGCAAGTAGTAAAGCCGAAGAATGAGTTAGGAGTTTTCTCTTTGTTTTCTTCTTAAACAATTTTTGAAACTTGAGTTAACTCTTTCTTTGTATGTTTGGGTTTCAAAAGTCTTCTTTATAAAAAAACAAAAAAGAGTTACATTGTCGAGTGTGCTTTCTCTTATGCAAACACTTAGTTTTTATCATCACTGCATTGCTTAGTCTCAAATTGAAATTTTTTTAGTGTTTTAAAAACATAGTTGTCGTAACTTCTACTTGAACAGATTACAAATGGATCTTAGAAATACTGTGTCGGGGATTTTTGGTTGCAATATCGCCACTGAATCTATGGTCCAGTGAGCACGACTAAGTGAGCAAATGCAGACAAAGTCATATCGATTAATGAAATTAATGGAGATAAAAGATTTTGGATCCGGGACTTTCCGTGATACAAACCTCTAAACGACGCAGAGGTTCTTGACGTAGTCCATTGGGCGGCTTGTGCCTTTGTTTTTTATTTTTTTATCATTCCGATCGAAAGAGAAAACCCCATAAACCTCTCTCTCACTTTCTCGCGAATTTGATTTCCACGAGAAAATTCTCGAGGGAAATCAGTCTTTGCAGAAATTTCCAGAGACATGGCGGCTAGGTTTATGTTCCGTCGTAGTTCTCAGATCCTCCGATCTATTCAAAGAAATCCCCAAATCTCATCATCATTCGAATCTCCTTCCCCGATTTTCTATTCATTGACCACCGCCTCACCAGATCCATCACGATTTTCGTCCTTAACCTTCCTTCGATCTCTCTCCACCGCTCGTCGTGGCCCAACACGTCCTAAGAAAATCGACATAGGAGCCAAAGCACGTCAGATGCAGAATCGCCGGCTTTGGACCTACGCTCTAACTTTCAGCTGCATCGCTGGATTCGTAGTTATCGTCCTTAACCAATTTCAGGATCAGCTCGTATTTTACCTAACGCCATCGGACGCTATGGAAAAATTCGCAGAGAATCCAACTAAGAACAAGTTTAGACTCGGTGGTTTGGTTTTAGAAGGCAGCGTCGCGCAGCCTGCAGCGTCTCAGGAGATGGAGTTTGTGATTACCGATTTGATCACTGATATTTTAGTCAGGTATAAAGGATCTCTGCCGGATTTGTTCAGGGAAGGTCATTCCGTTGTGGTGGAAGGATTTATTAAGCCATTTACGGATGAAGTGAAGAAGGAGGTTTCTACAAAACCCATTTCACAGAAAGCAAGGAACCTCGATTGCTTCTTCTCGGCAACGGAAGTTTTAGCTAAGCACGACGAAAAGTATATGCCACAAGAAGTTGCGGCGGCGATTGAGAAGAATAAGAAGATTATTGAAGCGACGGCGACTGAACAAGCAGCAGTTAAAGCGGCTTCTTAGATTGGTATCATTCCATTCTTTTCAGCTTAATTAAAAAATTTCAAGTTCGAGCCTTTGATGGGCATTGTTCATCTTACAATTATGATATTTGATATATAGTTTCCGGAAAAGAGAGTAGGGATACTGGAATGTGTTAGTTCCTGGAAAGCTGAGATTTTGATTTTGAGTAACCAAGAGGAAAATTTAAGATACATTATACAATAGCTTTGTCTGATGCCACAAGGCTAATTATTCTACATTTTTGTTATATCAATCAAATAAAGAAAATTTGCTGCTTGGTTCCTTGTGTGTTCGGGTGTCTTGTTGTTGTTGTTGCTGTTGTTGTTGTTGTTGTTGTTGTCATTGTTGTCGTTGTTTCTGCACACAGATTACATTCATACAGTGTAGCTAGTATTCAGCTATGCGTTTGGGTTGATCATTGTACATTTATTAACAAAGTGGAAGCGTGTGTGACCTTACTCTGATAATTTACTAGGTACTATAGACAAGAGACTGAGTTTCATGTTTGTTGTTCTGGATGTTTTCAAGCTCTTTCTTCTTCGTCTTACAAAGATGGTCAAGCATGTCATTTTGAATGTTTCTGGTGATCTCAAGTCCTTTATTGTTGCCTCTAGAATTTAGTAATGTCAAAAGTTATTTAGCCGTAGGATAATAATGGCTTTGGCCTCTGTTTTGACAACTTGCTTGGGTTTGCTTGTTCGTATACTATCTTTGCATTTCCAAGTGCATCTATATATTCAGCATCAGTCTCTGGCAATGGATGACAAAATATCTGGTGTGTGGGATTCAGTCATAAAAAAATAAACAATAGAGTAGGGTAAATGACACGAAGGGAAGACCATCACAGTATTCGTAGCAGTCATGTTCAATTTCCATCAGCTCCGGAGATCTTCAGATTGCTATTGTGTGCTTGGAAGTCCATCTTGAGTATGGGACATATCACCCATTACTCTACTTTCTTTTTTATAGGAACCATATTGGGCTTAAGCTAAATTTCTAAAATTGTTTTTCTTTTACTTAATCCTGCAACTTTTTCTCTTAACTCGCGATTTTTTTTAAAGGACAAAAGTGAATGGCCTCAATGAATGTTTAGCTTCATCTCACACACAACACATTCATCTCAATGAATGTTTTTCTTTTTCTGTCAATAAATAATATTAAATCGATAAATCTTGAGTGAAATTTGATCGTCTAGCTAAATTATGGTAACCTAAGTTGACACACAACCCATGTTTTGTCGTGAAAATGTAGTTTAGTCTCAGGTATTTATATATTTTTTCTGAAAATACTTTTTTGTGTCGGCTATTTTGTTCATTTCCTAAAAAAAGTTCTAATTATTAATAAAAAGCCAAAAATGATAAAAATAATTGAAAAGCCGTGTATCACGAGAAAATTTGTATGGTTTGAGGTGATGTGAATTATTTATCCGTCAATACCGTGAAAACCCTAATTTTTTTGCTCCTTAGAGGGGTTTAATCACAAATCTACCAACTCCGATATCTTTGGAAAGAAGAAAACGATGATGCATACTTCAACTGATGATTCGGAGTGGGAGGTGAGACCTGGTGGTATGCTCGTCCAACGAAGAGACGACGCCGCTTCCTCCGACCAACCTCTTCAGGATCCCGACTCTGCTTCCGCTGCTTTTGCTCACACCATCAAAATTACTGTTTCTCATGGCTCATCTCATCACGATGTTCATGTTTCCGCGCACGCCACTTTCGGTATAAACACTTTTTTTTTCATTTCCCGATCCGATTCTGATTGTTCCGTTCTCTTCTTCTCTATCACTCCCATTATTTCTCCATCGTCAAGTTTAGTTTGATCTATCGCCTTGTAATTCGAAGTTACCAAAGGCTGTATATTCAGTGTGGTTTGATATGTTTTCGTGTAGATTTATTATAAACTTATGGAAATTTTCCTTGTTTAGTTTAGTTTTTGTTGAGCTTAGTCAATGCGCTTAAGATTTGATGGGTTTAGGCTTCGAGTGTTATTACAGGAGATGTGAAGAAAGCCCTTGTTCAGAAAACTGGGTTGAATGCTAGTGAACTGAAGATCTTGTTCAGGGGAGTTGAGAAAGATGATGCTGAACTATTAGAAGCTGCTGGTGTTAAGGATGCGTCTAAGCTTGTGCTCCTGGAGGATCCGAATAAGAGACTGGAACAAGTTGAACAGCCTCCTGTAGTGACCGAAGAGATGGCAAAGGCTTCTGCTGCTATCATCGCAGTCACAGGAGAGGTCGATAAGCTCTCGGACAGGGTAAGGCTTAGAGCTGCGTCTTTTGTTTTGGAAAGAAAAAAAGAATTGAGCTTAAGGAAATTTTGTTTTGAAATTAGGTTGTTGCTATAGAAGTTGCTGTGAATGGAGGGACTAAAGTTGCGGTGCAGGAGTTTGACATGACTGCAGAGCTTCTCATGAGGCAGTTGCTCAAATTGGATGGCATCAAGGCAGAAGGGGAAGCTAGATTACAGCGTAAGGCAGAGGTTAGTATTCTATTTGTTACTTTCTTCATCCGTCTGCATAATGAACATCTGTATGTTTACACGAAAAGAGTGTCAACAGAGGTGGAAGATATATGAGTGTTCAGCTATATATATTACTTATATACGAGCTAGAACGATCTAAATGTACACTCTAGCTAAGATACCTTCGGATTTCCATAAGGTTTGGGGCATTGACGTTGTGCTTCACTGAATCACTTGAGATCTGTCTTGTACTCAGTCTAATTAAGCATAGATCGAAGACTGATTGGAGTATGTGTTGGCAGGTACGTAGGGTCCAAAAGTTGCAGGAGGTTGTGGATAAGTTAAAGGCAAGATGTTCAAATCCTTTTGTGGATCAGAGCAAAGCTGCAGCTGTAAGCACTGAGTGGGAATCATTTGAAAACGGTATGGGAAGCTTAAACCCTCCACCACCATCTTCACCTTCTGCCAATGTAACTCAAGATTGGCAGAGATTTGATTGACATTTTACTATTGTTATACGTTGCCAAAAAAATTGTTTCTTATTACTGTTTTTATCTTTTTCATTAAATATTAATTATAATTGTTTATTGGGAAAGTGACCCATACAATATCGAGTTCATCCTCCAATATGTCTATAAAAGTTCTTAGTATCTAAATCTCAATACATGTTTTATACGGAACGTTCAAATAGTTTTTGATGTCTTTCTTTATCAATACTCGTCGTCATGGCTGAGAGTTTTGGGTGAAGATGGTATACATCTTTTAGGTTCCAGTCATATATAAGATGGAAACCCAAACCTTAAAACAGATAATAATTGTGCCTTGAATGTTGATTTATGGAGAATCAAAAATCATGTTATTACAAACATCTATTGGATTTCTTGATTTCTGGGTTTCAATCCGAGTTATCATCTCACTAATAAAAAAATATATATATATTTTAGTTTATCGAATAAAACTATTCATTTTCGAGTGGAGGTGTCAAAAATGGATGATTTTAGTTCGTTATCAAGAATTAGATAATTCAAATCGTTTTTTTATCGTCAGATCGGCTATATCAAATTTTTATTTTCAGTCTAATAAATTTTGATCATAGTTATTATTTTAGACTTAAAAGAATTCGACCATAATTTAATTTGTAATATGTAGTTTTGAAAGTTGTCTAATTGACTTTGGTCAAACGAATAGCTTATGGATGTTGAACATCCAAGTACAGAATCAAAAACACCTTAGTCAGTTATTAAGAATTATAAATAAAGGATAAATCATATTCATTTTAGGAGAAAGAAATCAAAACTTTCTTATTAGAAAATTGCTTAGTCTTAACTATGTTTTTGTAAGGATGTGGATCTAATTCTTCCTACTTGTTGATTTAATTGTTGTTGTTTGTTTTGCAGAAAATAAAGAATAAGACAGAGGATTATGAGTTCCCAAAATTAAAATGATCTTGGTATATCTCACTGGTAAAACCAGAATGAAGAAGGCTTATCGAATGCCGAAAGAAGAAGGTCACACACTTTGAAACCGAGCTACTCACCTCCCCTCTCTTCCCTTACACTTTGTAACCCCTTAGATGAAGATCTAGAATAAAGAGATAAGTGTTTTCTCTCAATCTTTTGCTCTCTCTCACACTCTCTAATCTCATGTTACAAGTGCCAAAGAGATTACTTCTATTTCTTGCTTCTTCATGCCTTTGTAGTGTTGCTCCTTTTCTGATCTCTCTTCTTTATGTCACTCTTCTGCAGGAAAAGAACAGAGACAGTCAAAGGAAGACCATCAACATCACTTAAGGCCCCTTTTGTCAAGTTTGTTAATGGGCCACGTCCAATGCTCTTCTTCTCCCATTGGACCTGAGCCGGCCCAATAAAGAAGAAACATAGGCCCATAAGTGAATGAAGCCCAATGGTTTGATCAGTGTCGCGTCTCGCACCTGAGTACTCTCAGGTTGCTCAACCCCTCGTCGAACTTCTTCACATG
Source organism: Lepidium sativum (assembly GCA_023374145.1). Classification (NCBI taxonomy): domain Eukaryota; kingdom Viridiplantae; phylum Streptophyta; class Magnoliopsida; order Brassicales; family Brassicaceae; genus Lepidium; species Lepidium sativum. The sequence goes on along the minus strand of JAKUCM010005408.1, from coordinate 25,181 downwards.
TACGAATATTTTAAGATATCGGTTGGATTCTCTTTCATTCCAATTTTCAGCACTTCCACTAATACCTCTTATACGACATCTCTTATAAAATGGTATTTGACATGTATATGTTTTGTTCTTTCATGGAACATACTGTTGTAGGTCAAACAGATCGTGCTTTGAGAGTCGCTGTAGATCTGGACTATCTTCTGCGGAAACCCTAACTCAAAGGTAATAGATCTCAACCAAATAGCTTCTTTTGTTGCTTCAGATAGGGCCATATACCCAGCTTCTGTAGTTGATAGGGCTACGACTTGTTGTAAACCCGATCTCCAACTCACTATATTAGACCCAACTTGAAAAATATAACCTGTAATTGATCTTCTTTTATCCAAATCCGTAGCATAGTCACTATCACTGAACCCTCTTATCTTGAAATCTTATGCTTTCTTGAAATTAAGAACATAATCACTCATGCCTTTTAAGTACCTTAAAATCCATCTAACAACTACTTTCCAATGTTCTTTTTCAGGTGCACTCATGAATTGACTTACCAAGCCCACTGCGTGAGCTATGTCAGGGCGAGTTCCTACCATGACATACATGATGCTCCCCACGACATTGCAGTAAGGTACATTCTGCATTTCCTCTGCAACTCTTGCTCTGTCTTCTTGTTTGGTAGCTAAAAGACGGAATTGAGAACCCATAGGAGTCTTAACCAGCTTAGAATCACTCATATTAAAACTTTTTAATACTTTCTCTATGTATATATGTTGTGATAAACTTAGCACCTCCTTCTGTCTGTCTCTTTTAATGTCCATTCCCAATATTCTCTTTGCTGACCCCAAATCTTTCATTTCAAATTCACTGCCCAAAACATCTTTCAGTTTCTGAATTTTATCCATAATGCTTGCTGCTATCAGCATATCATCTACATAGAGTAGCATATAGATGTAGTTATGCTCATCATATTTCTTGAAATAAACACATGGGTCAAATCTACTGCTCTTGTAATCTTGACCCTTATCAAACCTCAAATTCCACTGTCAGGGAGATTGCTTTCACCCATATAGAGACTTTTGCAGTAGGCAAACTTTTCCACTTATACTGAAACCTTCTGGATGATCCATTAGGATCCTTTCTTCTAAATTCCCATGTACAAAAGTCGTCTTAACGTCTATTTGTTCCAGCTCAAGATTTAAATTTACAACCAAAAATAGTAATAACCGAATTGATACATGTTTGACCACATGAGCAAACACTTCATTGTAATCAATCCCTTCTATATGTGCATAACCCTTTGCCACCAACCTAGCTTTAAACCTTGGTTCCTCAGTCCTGGGAATTCCAGCCTTGAATTTGAAAACCCACGTGCAACCAATTGTTCTTTGTTTTTCTGACCTTTCTATTAGCTTCCAAATTTCTGTTTTCAATAAAGAATTGATCTCTTCTTTCATTGTTGCTATCCATTGATATTTATACTTACTGCTTATAGCTTCTTGATAGGTTTTAGGTTCTTCTTCATCTATCAATTCTGCTACACTTAGTGCATAGGCTGCAACATCAAAATCATCATATATGCTTGGAAGCTTTGCTGGTGGTATTCTTACTCTATCTCTAGCTAGAAGATAGTTGTCTAGGAAATTCTCTTCAGGTTCAGTTTCCTCACTTTGAGCTTCTTCAGTTTCTGGTTGTGAATTTGATGAAGAAGCTCCACCTTGTGCTGAATTTTCTGTCCTAGTGTTCTCTGTCTCTTCACTAGTCATTTCTCTTGGAAGAGAAAATGTCGCTTCTTCTCCTTCTGTTTTGTTAATTCTAGTTCAGTCTCAATCATCTTCTTGACATCTTGATACAATATGTCTTCATAGAAGATGACATCCCTGCTGAGTATACATTTTCTATCTTCCATACTCCAAATCATGTATCCCTTTACACCTTGCGGATAACCCATAAGAATTCCACGCTTAGCTCTAGGCTTTAACTTTCCTTGATCAGTATAATAGTAAACCAGACACCCAAATCGTTTCATATATGCATAATCTGGTCTTTTATCTAACCAAATCTTTTCTGGAATCTTAAAATTTAGAGGTGTAGATGGAGTCCGATTTAAAATATAAACCACTGTAGAAGAAGCTTCTGCCCATAATGATTCTCCCAGACCTGTTTCATGTAATAGATTTCTTACTTTCTCAAGAATGCTTCTGTTTAACCTCTTTGCAACCCTATTCTGATGAGGCGTGAAAGGACATGTCTTATGCCTTATGATTCCATGAGCCTTACATAATTCATCAAAGCTTTTTATTACAATACTCCAGTCCATCATCTGTTCTTATAATTTTGACCGTCTTTTCACTTTGATTCTCAACTAGATAACTTCCATTCAATGAATTTAGATAGAGCTTCATCTTTGGTTTTTAGAAAGTAATTCCATACCTTTCTTGAGAATCTTCTATGAATGAAATATAGTACTGACACTTTGATAGGCTCAGTGTTACATTAGGAGAACCCCATAGATCATAATGTATATACTCAAGTACTGATGTTGATATATGTTTTTCGACTTTGAATGATGTCGTGTGTGCTTTCCCCATTACACAATGCTCACACCTTGGTAACTTAGATGGCTGTACATCCTTTAACAAGTTGTTCTTAGTCAGTAGCTACATATTCTTTTCACTCATATGTCTGAGTCGACTGTGCCAGAGAGTTATTGGATCAATGCAACTTTATGCTATATTGACTTGATCACCAATAGGTTTTCCATCTAGATAGTACAATGTGTCTTCATAGTCTGCATCTAGTACTTCTTTTTCTTCTTTAAAGATTTGTAATCTTCCATTTCTAAATTTGAGCCTACACCCTATTGATTCAAGTTGTCCAAGGGAAATCAAATTTCTTCTGGCTGATGGTGAAAAACTGATATTAGTGAGAAATACAGTTGGACCATTGTAGTTGTCAATCTTTAACTTTCCACTAGCTGTAATTTCACAGTGTGTATTATTTCCCATTACAACCCTTTCACCTTCAACTTCTTCAATATCATACATAAGATCTTTCTTGTATGTTATGTGATAAGAACACCCATAATCAATGATTCACCCTTCTCTCAATGACTGAGTAACCGTCAGTACTTCAGGTTCATTCCACTCTGCATTTGCAATACTTGCCTCTGCCTTTTGATAACTTGAACCTGAATGATTTCTCTTAGGGCAGTCTCTCTTAAAATGATCCTCACTTTCACAAATCCAACAAACCTTCTTTTTCTTCACCTTAGACTTACTACTTGAAGCAGATTTTGGTTTCCACTTTTCTTTCTTCTCTGTTTTTCCCCGAGGTTGAAATATGACTAAACCTTCACTTTGTACCTTTGAATTTAATAGCCCTTTACCTTTCAGCTCATACTCGATGGAGTATGCTGACTTTATGATATCATCCACTGTAATAGTCTGCTTTCCAAGGCTATACTTCAAAGTGTGCACCAAGTTTTCAAATCTCTTCGGTAGACTGTTCAACATAATGGCTGCTTGATCTTCATCATTATTTTAACTCCAAGACTTGCCAATTCTGAAGTTAACCTGTTGAACACATCGAGATTCTTATCAAGGTTCTTGTCTTCTTCCATTCTGAAGTTGTAGAATCTCTGTTTCAAATCAAAACGATGAGGCATTGACTTTACTTGGTAGATTCCCTCGAGAGCAGACCACAAACTTTGTGCTGTCTTTTCTTTTATCACTTTCCTTAGCACAATATCCGTCACACTTTGACTTAGTAGGTTTCTAGCTCTCTTATCCTTCAGCTTCCTCAACTTTGCTCTCTTCTTTAATTCTGTTGGAGTTACAGTTTTAGGATCCTCATCTTCAGTTTCAGTTTCTACCTCTGAATCTGTTGAAGCTTGAATCACATTACCTAACCTCATTATCTCTAATTGTCCCAATATTCCGTGTTTCCATAAGGAAAAATCACCTTCTCCATCAAATTTCTCCACTTCAAATTTTCCCTTAACTGGTTCCATTTGAGAAGACTAACAATACCTCACTTAGCTGATTATACAGTTATCAATATAACCTGGTCAATACTCAGTAGAGTAACCCCAAATCTTCCATAGAGTAAAAGTACTAGCTCTGATACCACTGTTAGGATGTCGATCTAATTCTTCCTACTTGTTTATTTAATTATTGTTGTTTGTTTTGCAGAAAATAAAGAACAAGACAGAGGATTATGAGCTCCCAAGATCAAAATGATCTTGGTACATCTCACTGGTAAAACCAGAATGAAGAAGGCTTATAGAATGCCAAAAGAAGAAGGTCACACACTCTGAAACCGAGCCACTCACCTCCCCTCTCTTCTCTTACACTTTGTAACCCCTTATATGAAGATCTAGAATAAAGAGATAAGTGTTTTCTCTCAACCTTTTGCTCTCTCTCTCTCTCTCACTCTCTAATCTCATGTTACAAGTGCCAAAGAGATTACTTTTCTTTCTTACTTCTTCATGCCTTTGTAGTGTTGCTCCTTTTCTGATCTCTCTTCCTTATGTCACTCTTCTGCAGGAAAAGAACAGAAACAGTCAAAGGAAGACCATCAACATCACTTAAGGCCCCTTTTGTCAGGTTTGTTAATGGGCCACGCCCAATGCTCTTCTTCTCCCATTGGACCTGAGCCGACCCAATAAAGAAGAAACATAGGCCCATAAGTGAAACTCAATTTGCAGAGTAAACCCAACAGTTTACATAACTCACCAAAATGTAGACAAAACTAATCTCAATGATATCACACAACTGTTTACTTGAAACAAATATGTTTTTAGGGAAAACACCAATCTATTCATTGAAAAAACATTCACGAGTGAAAAAAATAAATTGAGATTGGTTTCCTCTTTTCCGACGGCCACCGCAGGCTAAACTTGTAAGTTTTTCTTTTAGTTTTCGATGACTCCTATGGTGGTTAGGGTGAGGCTTGCTATTAATATTTGGTTGTGGTGGTGTCGATCCGATTCGATATTGGTGTGTCATTGTTTTCTCTGAGATTCCACCGTCGATCTTTCTCTTTTCTCACTACTATTTGTTGCTTTACTCTTATTTTTGGAATGGTTGAATGGTTACTTTTTTGGATCTATTTTAAGTTTGAATATTTGATTTAGGTTGAGATTTAGTTTTGGATTGATTTGTTGTGGTTGTTATTCTTGGTATTTGCTTCTCTAGTTTCGACGTGTCTGTTTGCTAGTATCAATCATTACTGGCTTGTTTTTGAGTTTGATTTCTGCGTAGAGGTGGTCTCGCTCCTTGCTTGCACACTCATGAGCTGGTCGAGGTCTGATTTTCTTTTGGCAGGCGTCAAACAAATCATATTCTCTTTTCTATTATGCCATTTTCAAAAGTTGTCAGTCATGTTCTCTTGTTTTTTTTGCCATATTATTTGTCTCATTCTCATAGTTATGTTTTTTTTTGGGTTCGCGCAGTTTAAATTCCCAAATATATTTCTACTGGTTTAGAAGTTTAATTCTATATTTGACACTTAATCATAATAAAAGTTTCATCATTTGCATCAGCTTGCTTTAACCTTGCGGTGATTTTCATCATCAGTCCGGAGTAGTTTTTATTCAAATTATGTGTCCTTAGTCGTTAATCCTTTTATTTTTCTAGTTTCATATTATCTACTTTGTAGGATATCTCTATTATCGGGCATATGTTGATTTTATGTTTTAGAAGTTTCTTTTTTCTGGACCAAGTTTTTAGAGATATAATGTTTTTCCTCCGACTCTAGTGTTAATGTTTGTAATTCTACTTGGGTTTATTACTATTTTGCCAGTGTTTTAAGTAAACAAATAAGTTATTATTGTGAAGATAGTAAAAAAGAGAACACAAAAAAAAGAAGAGAAATGGAAGTGGGACATAAGAGAAAAAGACAAGTGAGATAGGTATAGTACGATCCGTGCTATTAGGATAAATACATTTCTTACCCAAAAGACATACTTAGCTGTCTCACCCACATGACCTTATGCTTCCATTTCTCAATTATACGTTTTCCAGAATTATATTTTTATATTCTCTTGCCATCACATAATCAATATATGTCATCACCCAATTAATCATAGCTTAGCAACACAATTGAATTACGATTACTTCCTTAATCCAATTTCTAATTAACAGTAAAACGTGTTGACATGACTTCCCCGCTCTATGTGGGTGTCAATTTGCTATTTGCCGGCTATCTAACAGCACATTTTTATTATTCTTTTTCTTTTATGTTCTGTCATTTTATTTTTTTATTTGTATTCTATGATGATTTTCTTGGACGAAGGGTTTCGAAAATTGCATTTCATTTTTGTAAATTCTGAAAATACTTTTTTTTTCTTCTAAATAATGTTCACAAAGTTAGGTATTTATAAACTAATTCATTCCCTATAATTGACAGAATTCGAATAGGTCTACGTAAATTTTGTAAAAATTATAAATTTAGACATTAATTATTACAAAAATCTAAATTTATAGACACGTTCATGTCGAATAGTAAAAAAATAATAGTTCAAAACAACGATAACAATAGTACATTATCTGAGTTTAAATTCTTAGAATTATGAAAAACTCTTAATTTATAAAAACTATCTAAAATAATTTTTTCCCAAAAATTATCAAAAATAAAACAATTTTTGTAGTTCATGTATCAATAACATAATTGGTTTTTCAACGAAGATATCATATAATTCTGTTTTATGTTCGCGTACACTCGGTATGTGGCAGCCTCAAGGTTATTAGATTATGAATATAAATGATAACAACTAATCTTTGCAAGAAATAAAATTTGCGTATCAATTGATAGAAGATTTATGGTGGTTTATATTTTGTACAACTTAAATCTGGCAACTAGTAGAATTTTTTTAAAATAATTTTATAGTAAGAAAATAAATATTTTAGGTTTCAATAGATTCTGACAGACAATTGAGAAATGACTTTTAGTGACTTTCATATTTCAATAACCAACGGAATAACTAATTATATTGGTGGATTCGTTAAAAGTTAACTGATGGATTAACTAACAACTTTGTGTGATTAAAACTTTAAATGAAAACAAATTATTTTCAAAAGACAATTTAAGACTAAATCCCGATTGGCAAATGTTTTGATAAGCAAAAGTCTTTGAACAAAATTTAAATTAAGTTAATCATATTAAAATAAAAGACAAACTTAAATATGATTAGTTTAATTTTTTTTTCAAATATTTATATTTTTTAAAAAATAATTATCAATTGGGGTCATATGCTATTAATATTAACTTTTCTTTTGTTTTTGTGCTAAGAAATATAAAGATAAGTTATCAATAATAAAGTAATTTTATGAATAATAACTTTTGTTTTGTTTTTGTACTTCGAAAAATAATGATAAGTTATCAATGACAAAAAAATGAAATAAAATGCTTTATCAAAAGAAAAATGTAATAAAATATTGTGTTTTTCTAACTTTAATAATTAAGATGATCTCGTTAACGAGTTTTGTATTTAGGATTCAGTATTTTCCTTTATAATTGGTGATTTAAATGGTTAAATTATAGTTTCTATAATTTTTTTATAATAAAACTAAATTTTGACTATGTGGTAAAATTCGTCACTAAATTTTTGTTTTTATCAATATTTAGATCAATAAATTTTAATCTATAGTTTAAACTTCATTCTTCAAACACTACATAATATCACATTAAACTAGTCGAGTCTTTGAAGTTGAACACTTGATCAAGTGAATTCACATAGATATAATTATATCAATCTAGTTACTAAAAAGAAAATGTGTGCTATATAACATAAAGCAAAAGTTTAAACTGTCAAAGTAAAATAAAGGGCAGTACTTTGGGAGAATTTTGCAATTTAATATTTGATTTTTAAAACTTTTTGGAGATTGTAAAAAGTGCCGCGAAATTTATGAACTAAAGAAATGGCAGTTGATAACGTTTGAAGAGGATAATGTGAGCTTTTAATGGAAATAAACTAATTAATAATGTTTTCACAAAGCTAACCAGAGGACAAAAGTAATAGGCTAAAAACTCCGAATAATACTTAAAAAATGCCACAAACAAACATATATATATATATATATAAATAATTAATTAATCTTGCATTATTAGAACGCATGACTCTCTGAAACAGAAAGGTAAAAAAAAAAGACAACAAACGAAAGCTGAGAGAGAGAGAGAAGAGATTGAGCGATCGAGCGGAGGAAGATTCTTCGTCCAATTACCTCTCTCTATTTTTACGGAAGATTCGTAAATTAGTGGGAACCAAAACAAAACAAAGAAAGAGAAAAAAAACGAACCGGATCGATGAAACTTACACTGCAAAAACACGATTTTCGAGAACGAGAGGTGCTTCGTTGAGGAAACGAAATATCACTGAAATATTTCATTTTTTCAATCGAAAGGACTGGTTTTGTTTTTTGGGTTTGACGGACCTGAATTGGCTCCGTTGATTCAATCTTCCGATTGGATTGATTTCCTCGGAATTGTATTAAGGTGACGGAAAAAATTGTAAATTTTTTATTTTTGTTCGATTTTGACCCAATCCCATTTGTCAGATCTTCGTTAATTGTGTGGATATGAATATGAATTTGAAAAGTTTGTAATTTTAACTGAACATTCGATTTGGGTTTTTGCTTGATTGAAGATGCAGCATAATTTGTTCACGACAATGCGAAGTTTGAAGCTTGCAGAAGGTTGTAAAGGGACACAAGTATACGCTCTTAATCCATCTGCTCCTCCTCCGCCTCCTCCTACAGGTAATAGTGGCGGTGGCGGTAGCAGTACCACCGGAGGTGGAGGAGGAGTCGGCGATAAGCTTCTTCAACATCTTCAGGATCATCTTCGTGTCAATTCGGTCCGATCCAAATCCAGCCGAACATATCCACCTCCGAATCAAGCAAACGCCGTTGTTTCACCGGAGTATTTCCTCCCCTGTGGACTCCCCGTTACGGATCTGCTTGAACCTCATATCGATCCTTGTTTGAAATTCATCGATCTGATTGAGAAGATGGCTGAAGTTTACCGTCGGATCGACGATTGTCCGCAACTCGAGAAATCAGGGGCTTATTTAGAGCAATGCGCAGTATTTCGGGGATTATCTGATCCCAAACTTTTCCGGCGGAGTCTCCGTTCGTCCAGGCAACACGCCGTGGATGTTCACGCGAAAGTCGTATTAGCGTCGTGGCTCCGATATGAGAGAAGAGAGGATGAGCTAATCGGAACAACTTCTATGGATTGCTGTGGCAGAAATTTGGAATGTCCAAAAGCAGCTCTTGTTTCTGGATACGACCCGGAATCCGTCTATGATCCATGTGTTTGCTCCGGAGCTTCCAGATTAGAAATGAACGATGATGATGTTCCTGAATGTTCGACTTCTGAGGAAGAAGACTTTGATATGTCCTTCTGTATTGGTGATGAAGAGGTTCCTTGTGTGAGGTACAAGATTGCGTCTTTGTCGATACCTTTTAAGGCGATGTTATATGGCGGGTTTAGAGAAACGAAACGGGCTACGATCAATTTTACACAGAACGGAATCTCTGTTGACGGGATGAGAGCTGCAGAAATTTTCAGCCGGACCAACAGGTTAGATAACTTCCCTGCTCATGTTGTCTTGGAGCTTCTCAAGCTGGCGAATCGGTTCTGTTGTGATGAATTGAAATCCGCTTGCGACTCGCATTTGGCAAGTCTTGTTAATTCTCTGGACGAGGCGATGTTGTTGATTGAGTATGGACTAGAAGAGGCTGCATTCCTTCTGGTGGCAGCTTGTCTCCAGGTTTTTCTCAGGGAATTGCCAAGCTCTATGCATAATCCGAATGTTATAAAGATCTTCTGCAACCTTGAGGGACGGAAAAGACTCGCATCGCTTGGCCACGCTTCTTTCGCGTTGTACTTCTTCTTAAGCCAGATCGCGATGGAAGATGATATGAAATCTAACACAACTGTGATGCTCTTAGAGCGTTTGGTTGAATGTGCGGTGGAAAATTGGGAGAAACAGCTAGCGTGTCACCAACTAGGGGTGGTGATGCTGGAGAGGAAAGAATATAAGGATGCTACGAGATGGTTTAACGCAGCTGTTGAGGCTGGTCATCTTTATTCCCTCGTGGGCGTTGCTAGGTCTAAGTTCAAGCGTGACCATAGGTACTCGGCTTATAAGATCATCAACTCGATGATTTCAGATCACACGGCTACTGGGTGGATGCACCAGGAGAGGTCCTTGTATTGCAATGGTAAAGAAAAACTGCTTGATTTGGATACAGCTACAGAGTTAGACCCGACTTTAACATTCCCTTACAAGTTCAGAGCCGTGGCATTGGTGGAAGAGAACCAGTCTGGAGCTGCCATCTCGGAATTGAACAAGATTCTTGGATTTAAGGCCTCTCCTGACTGTTTGGAGATGAGGGCATGGATTTCTATAGGTTTGGAGGATTATGAGGGTGCTTTGAAAGATATTCGGGCCCTTTTAACATTAGAGCCAAATTTTATGATGTTTAACGGGAAAATTCACGGTGATCATATGGTGGAGCTGCTCCGTCCGCTAGCACAGCAGTGGAGCCAGGCTGATTGCTGGATGCAGCTGTATGATCGTTGGTCTTCTGTGGATGATATTGGATCTCTAGCGGTTGTTCACCATATGCTAGCTAATGATCCAGGGAAGAGTCTTTTACGGTTTAGGCAGTCTCTTCTTCTGCTACGGTATAATCTTGTTTCTTGCGCTTCTCAATTAATTTTTTGTTTTTACGTTACATGTTGTGTCAGACTCTAATTGATCTTAACAAGCGCTGGTTGCATACTGACAGGCTAAATTGTCAAAAGGCAGCAATGCGTAGTCTAAGGTTGGCTCGAAACCATTCAAAGTCGGAGCATGAGAGACTTGTGTATGAAGGATGGATACTGTATGATACAGGCCACCGTGAGGAAGCCCTGGCCAAAGCAGAGGAGTCCATTTCCATACAAAGATCTTTCGAAGCCTTTTTCCTTAAAGCTTATGCCCTTGCAGACTCTACGCTTGACCCAGATTCCTCAAATTACGTAATCCACCTCCTTCAAGAGGCGCTTAAGTGCCCTTCAGATGGTCTCCGTAAGGGACAAGTAAGTAAAGAGTTCAAACCCTACTCCATTATGTAATTTGATTTCTCAGTTAGTCCTTTTCCTAGAGGATTTACTAGTTAAATTATCCCTCAGACTGCCATAGTTTCAGAACTCAGATTTACATTTTTCTGCACTTGGTGTCTGGAATGATTTGTTGATATTGGAATGTAGTCGCATTTCAGGAACTAACTCTCCTAAAAACAGTTTAGTATTTGGTCAAAAAGTTATCCCACCAAATGACATGTCATAGAAATAATTCGATACCATGAACACTGCTTTGGTGTTTTTGCTTGCAGGCTTTGAACAACCTGGGAAGCGTATATGTCGATTGTGATAAGCTGGATCTTGCATCTGATTGCTATACAAACGCACTCACCATCAAGCATACGCGGGCTCACCAAGGTCTTGCTCGTGTTTATCATCTAAAAAACCAAAGGAAAGCTGCTTATGATGAGATGACAAAGCTAATAGAGAAGGCCCAGAACAATGCTTCGGCATATGAGAAGCGCTCTGAATATTGTGACCGTGAGATGGCACAGAGCGACCTTACCCTGGCAACACAACTTGACCCTCTCCGAACCTATCCTTACAGATACAGAGCCGCAGGTACGCTAATTAAGGCCATTTAGTTTCTTCTCTTTTTTGTTGTTGTTTATGATTGAATGCAAGAAAGAAGACACCAATGGCTGATCATTTTTGAGGAGTTAACTCGCACATACTTCTTATATGGATTCTCATATATATTTAATAAAACAAAAGTATTAAGAAAAGTTAGAACTCTGCGTAGGTGTACCGATAGAAACAAAAATGAAAATTGTGATCTAATTCATAAACAACTAAGACTTTTACTATGCTAAAGCCGTCATTTTTCTGGAGATAAAAAACAGAAATGACTATGTTATCTACTTCTCAGGTTTGGTGAATAAGAAAGAATAAGAGTAGTAGTTTTACAGCGCTCTGTTCATATCAGAATCCAATTTCGTATTCAATTTGGTTTGCTAAAGCCAATTTAATTAAAGCTTATTTTTAGTTTGTTAGTTTAACAGAAATTCTTTGTTGCAGTTCTTATGGACGACCACAAAGAAAGTGAAGCCATAGACGAGCTTTCGAGGGCAATATCGTTTAAGCCAGATCTCCAGCTGTTACATCTACGAGCAGCATTCTATGATTCTATGGGAGAAGGAGCAGCTGCTATCAAAGATTGTGAAGCAGCATTATGTATTGATCCAAGTCATGCAGATACACTCGAGCTGTACCACAAAGCTCGTGAACCAAACGAACCAAAGTAGAACAAATCTATCATTTGTTTGAATGGGAAAAACTCTTCTCTTCTTCCCTCCTGGTATGCTTCTACACTGTTCATTTTCCTTCTGCAAAACAGAAACCAAACAATCGAACAAGGCTTGGTTTGAGTGGACCAGGGAAAAAGCAAGCATAGCCATGTAAATAGAAACTTTTTATATAATTTTTTTCTCTATAGTTTGGGTTATTGGGAGGGGGGTGAGGATTTACTATAAAGTAGTGCAGAGAATGTTTCTTGCTGCTACAGATTATACGTTTTCTGGCCAAAAAGGGAACAACGAAGAAGAATATACCTCTGCTCAAATGGGACTTCTTCTTCTGTCCTATTTCTAGATGTATCATTGCTTCTTTCTTTTATTTAATTTTTTTATTACCAGAATTTATGTATTTGTATCTGTAACTTCTTTAACTCTGTTTTTTTTCTCTTACATGTTTCTTGTACTGATCCTCAAAAGTATCCGGGGATGTGTTTTAAATCCTCCTGAAACAAGAGAAAACAAAACACAAAACAAAACAACTATTCATTAATACAATTTCTGCATGTGTCCAAAACTATTATCCCAAAAATTATCAACATCTGTTGTATCTTTTTAGATTTGTGTTGATAAGTGCTTGTTTGGTTTCATGATTGATATTATAGCCACATGGTTGGAGAGTAGAGATTAAACCTTTTCTAAAGTTCTCCTGCATCTCAGTTTTTTAACCTCTGCGGCTTTTATTTTCTTCCTTTCCTTTCTTGCCTGTGAACACAATAAAGAGCAACAAAAAATCGGTTTTCCAAACACGAGAAAGCTTCAAAATTCCAACTACTTGTTATTAAAGTTCAACGTTGAGCTAACAAAAATAACAAAGTCTGTCAATACATCAAAGATCTCTCCCAAACAACAATACACATTTCCCTCAGATGATTTTGTTTCTTACAGTTGAAGAAACGATGGATATGAACCGATCCCGGAGACTGAACTTCAATGCTCCATTATTGTCGACAAAACGCCATGTCAGCCAAGAGAAGCTTTCCGGTCAGTTTCCTGAAGCTTCTGTTCCATTTTGCTGGGAGACTGCTCCCGGTATGCCCAAGAACTTGTCTCATGTCAAAAAGGACGATGAATCCGAGACTCCTCGCCTCAAACTTCCTCCTGGAAGATTGAAGGTTTGTCATTCTCTAAACCACAAAACATTACTGATTCAAGTCTTCTTCCATTTGTTACCAATTGGTTTTGTGAATCATATTTTCATTACAGGTGAACGCTAATGGAGAAAACAACGAATATGACGATGTTAGTGAGAGTTTTACACCAGCTAGATTGTTGCGTATGAAGAAATGCAACAAGCACGAACATTTCCATCGAACTAACCAAGACGCTGTTGATGTCTTCTCTCTCACGCAAGCCATTGACATGGTTGAACATCCTAAAGACAGCGTTTCAGAATCGGATGATGGGAGCAGTGGAGGAGGTGACTCAAACGGCTACTTAACAATGGAGAGCACAGAACGAAGCGAAGACATGTCACCAAGTTATATTATAGAGCGGTTTCTACCGGATGCAGCGGCTCTAGCAGCCGTAACATCAGCAGCTAGCCGAAAGAATAAGAAGAAGCTATCTTATTTAAGTGCTGCAACAGTCAGACAGTCTTGTTTCTCACCAAAAGCTTGTGGCTTACATGTTTTTCTGCCTTGGAGCAGTAAGCATAGAATCTGTGGCGTCAAAAACGCCTTTTCTCCTTCTTCTCACATCCATTTGCAACCAAAGTTTATTCCTAAAGATTACTAGTTTTATTTATGTATTTGCTACTAGACTATATATATTATTGTGTGTACACACCTATGTTTTGATTGTAAAATGCTAGTGTGATACAATTCACTACAGAAAACATGCATATACAAACATAAGGCTTTCAGCCAAAACTAATGCAGGTAGCTTTAGAGTGACCTCAGTCATAAAGATTTATTCAATAAAGTGACCTCAGTCAAGTGAAGCAGTTTCTCTAGAAACGGCATTTGATCTTCTTCCAAACGACAACCAATTATAAATATGGTTGTGAGACGAGAAATGAAGTTTCATCAGGTAGATTTGGCATGTATATGCTCAACCACAATTTTTTGAGATGAATGCAATCCAATACAAATCCTTCTTCATCATTCATGAGAGCATAATAATAGTTATCAGCCTTGTCATCATCGATTTTAAGATGTTCCAAATGTCTCAATACAATTAGACATGAAGATAAAGTTTCCATTGTACAACCCTCCACTAATATAGATAGAGAGGACTCTGAGCATTGTCATTTGGCGAAGATCCTTCACACTGCTATTCTTTGTTGAGAAATTCTCCAACGTATCCAGCTTCACTAGATTACCCAAATCCATTATTACATTTTTTTTGTATTTTCCTTGGGATGCCAACTCTCGCATTTCTTTCATGATATTGGGCATGTACATTGGAGGTCCCTTAGATACATCTAGATTTAAGTAGAGCAGCTTCTTTAGATTCTGCATAGAAGAAGGTAGATGAGATACTTCTGAATGATATAAACCCAAATATCTCAAGTGGATGAGCTTCCCAATGCTAGAGGGCAATTTCCCTCCTTCAAATTTTGCATAAGATAGATCCAAAACCCTCATCAACTGTAACCTTTTAAAGCATAAATCTGATGATAACCACTTTATGCAACTGAACTGCTTATTGATAATCAAGATAGATCCAACTTTTGGATTCTTCATCTCCCCCCCACGAGACGATGTGTTTCATTACACAATTCTACGGCTAGTCTGCGAGATATACAAAGAGATTTAGAATTTGTAGTTGATGTGCTATGAAGAGTTTGTAAAAAAATTTCTTCTTCAGCTATAAGCAGACAAACTTCTCTCATCATATCATGTAAATGACATATTTCAAATCTTGTAGTCAACTTATTTCGCTCAGAAGTAACCATGTTTCCCTTTACCAATTCTTCTATGTAGGGATGTCCGACTTCTCGAATTGTCATTCCATCGTAATACCTTGGCCTTGGTATTCCTTCTGTGGCCGAGTAGTAGGCCAATTTGTCCACATATATTGCAAATACTCTTTTCCACTCACTTAATGTGTATTTGGTAGCTAACAACCCGCCTAACACTTTAACAGCCAAAGGTAAACCCCCACAATGTTTGATCATCTGCTCACCCATCTCTTCCATTTCTCCATCAATCTTATATTCTACAAAACGTGTTGAAATTCAAAAATGTATGCAAGGATTTGTTGGACATATAATATCAAAGGAAAGTAGATTATGATCATCCGAAGAAAACAGTTCTTGATTGTGAGCAACATTGGAAACAAAAATTAAGAAAACTGTCTTGAAAGCTTACCGACAATGTTATCTCTACGAAACGCTATTCCTTGGAAAATTGCATAAGAGTCTTCATGACATAGAAAATCTGGTTTAAAGGTGAAACAATTTGGATCTGCTCGTAGTGCCACACCCTCATTGCAAAATAAGTAGCTAGTACCTTCCAACCTATACAAAATATATCTATTCATCCACCAAATTGCTAACTAATTTCCTTACATTATCTCAAACTCCACAAGAATTGTTTCATTGTCATTAGAAAATGTTTGTCGCATTTTTCTTTGTCTTTCTTGTAGAGACTGCGTATGCTTTTCATTGACAATGACCTGTTGTACACCAAGACTCTGCATATCGCGGATCACCTTAGAGATCCTCTTACTTATATCTTTCATACTGAAAGAAAGCCCCATGCGATGAGAAAACCTGTTCTTGATGCCACTTCTCTTTCCCATTTCTTCTTTTACAAGAAAATGTTCGATTATATCTTCTGCATCATAAACAAGTTCCTTGATCTCTTTTACAGTGTTTCTCACCATTGAAATTGTATGGTTCCTGGCATCTGCATCTTCCAAAAAGCAGCTTAACATGTTCGCATCACGTTTTAATGCATTTAATTGGTCTCCAACTCCTCGAAATCGCTCAGATTCGCAGATAAGAAGGTTCAAAGGTTCTCGACTCCAAACAACAAAAGTGTTTCGGCCATAAGTTTTCTGCTTAATGATAAACTGTTTTTACCAGTTTCTAACCTTTGTTTTGTTTATTTTATTGAGTCAAAGTGTGTGTTTTAAAGTTTTTTAGTCTGTTATCAAGTCTTTTCAGGTTATATAGAACACATCGAGAGAAAATGTAATGTTTTGAGCGGAAACGAGCATACGAAGATGCATAGTCATCAGAAGTTTGACTTTCTTTAAAATACTTCCCGCTGTTGGATTAAACTGAAATTATGACATAATAACTACAAGAGTTATCTTTCATTTGGAGGTTTTTTGAAGGCGATCGGACAAACTGTTAGGAAAATATAACAATTTCACTGAAAATATGTCATTCTGGCCGATAACAGACGGGATCGATCGATTCACCCTTAGATAGATCGATCGACCATTTTTAAAATCTGTCGTTCGACCAGAAGATCAACCATACTTGCCAGAAAGATCGATACAAAGCATGGGATCGATCAGTCCACCCCCAGATCAATCGATTTAGTTCTCTACCGTAAAAACAAAAAAAAACAATCAAGTTTGAGTTTTCCTAGAAATTCATGATATGATGAATTAGGTTAGAAAGGGATTATCTTAGAGTTCTTCATCTATTATTGGTTTTAATGCTTAAGGTAGATTAACACACTAAAAGTGTTTAATTAAATGTCTGAAAGAACATAGATGAGTAAATTGTCATTAACCAATGAAAGCTGATTTTAAGGCAATTTTTGAATATATCAAACTTGAACTATAATGCATGTCTAGAATTTTATGTCAAACGACAATTTAGGATTCTAGATTGCTAGACATAGTAATTAATGCCACAACAATGAATTTTCTATAAATTAGTGTTTTCTGTTCAAGACACACTTTTAACCTTTCTCTAAATAGTGTCCTCATTTATTTTCTTTGATTTCGTGAGGATTACCTTGAGATTGATACTTTTATTTATTTGATTTCACATAGTTTATTTCTATTGCTTTTACATATATAAATCACAAGGACAATTTTGTTTCTTTCTTAGTTTAAGTGCGATAGAGATTGATAGTGTGACATTTAGTCCTTGTGGATTCGATTTCTAAAATACTATTTTGTTTGATGTGTACTTGCAGTAGGATTATAAAGTTTGTGTATCAAGTTTGTAACGCCGTTGTCGAATCCTTGTGGATTAGAGTTTGTTATTGATAGCTTTTGCTGTCATTGGCTGTTCCACCTGTAGTTATTTTAGATTAAATTTTAATTAGTTGTTAATTTGTGGAATATTAATTTTAAAAAGTTTAACTAAATTTAGTAGTGAAACAAACTGAAATCCCTTTACGATTCTTCTAAGCACCAAATATGAATCTCTTTCCATAGAATGGGATGGTAATCAAAATGCCAGTTGACATAAAACTAAACTACTTAGACCATCGTTATCAAGGCGTTTTTAAAAAAACTCAAATTACAATAATATATTAATATTTTTAATTTAGTTTATTTATTTATTTTTTTAAAAAAAAATCTTCAAATTACATGTTGACACGTGTTAAGAAATCCTCTCTTGAGTTTCTTATTTAAGAAACTTTCTCCTTCTCTTCCTTCACTTTTTATTATTTTATTAATTTTATAATGCTAAGAAACCCTCTAGAACTTATTGATAATAATGCTCTTATATTTGTTTAAATATCTTTTGGTTTATTTTTACACGAGCCTAAAATTATATATCGTAACAAAAAAGTTGACCATCATATACGGTTTGAGGGTTGGAGGTTCTCCGGCTTGTCTTCGTGTTTGGCTCATCTTTGGTGGTTTCTCATCACGGCGGTGACGAACGGACTGGGTCGAGGTAGAGTTCCAGTTACATTAGTTCGACTTTGTCCGAGATCTCTTTCTCCTTGTGTCTGTGTCGTTGCCACGGTGAAGATGTCTCCAGACTAGGTTTACCATGGATCCAAATCGGTTATTCTCTCCTTCCTTTTTCCGTTGTAGTTCCTTTTTACTAGATCTAGATGTTTTGTTTATTATTGGTTTAGATGCTAGTTTAGCCTTGGTTTGGTTATAAGTTATGATTTTTTGGTTTAGTCTTTTTAACTGCTTCTTTAGATTGTTCGTCTTGTTTTTTCTCTTCGGGTTCGATCATTGTGTTCTTTTGAATTCAATTCTCTGTGTTGAGGTTTGACTCGTTTGTTGTCCGTACTTTCAAGATTTGATTGAAGTCTGGTCTTTTATGAGCTCTAGTTAACTGTTTATCGGTTAGCTTTTTTTCAACCTCGTCATTTCCAAAAAAATTGTGAAATTCTTTTTTGCCGGTCTAGCAAATCTTTTTCATTAGTGAAGTACACCCACTTAACATAGAAGATTTCATCATCAATTTCAGTTTCATATAATTATGGCTTAGATCTATGGATGTGGGATTTCATGTTGTTGAGTATATGTTCTTAAGTGTCCTCTCATAGTTTTTTTAGAACTTTTAGCTTTTTTCTTGTTGGGCTTAGTTTCTAGAAATATTTTTGTCTTCCATCAGTTTATATATTAATCATTGCTACTCTATCACAATTTTAATATATGATGGAAGACAAAAATATTTATAGAAACTAAGCCCAACAAGAAAAAAGCTAAAGATGGTGACTTATTGGAAAAGTGATATATAGATGACGGGTAGAAAACTTTTAAGTGATTGCTCAACAACATGGTGGCTTATAAATATTGAATATGCTTGATGATGAAACATCGTTTATGTTTTGAATAGATTACCACGCAAATCTCATTTAGGAATAAGGATAATCAATCACTTCTTTTTATATATTTGGACAAAAGAAAGTAATGTTGGCTCATCTTCAAACAATACCAAAAGAAAACAATTTGCTTTAAACAAAAGATCAACTTGTTTCTGTGAATAAGTTAAAGAAGTATCAGAAAGAGATATCGAAATAAGCCAAAAAATAATAATATTATCCAAAAGTTTTTCTTATAGAACTGAAAGAGTTATGTGTTAACTGTTAAACAGTTTTATGTTGATGCTTGTGTGGACACGTGTAATGAAATTAATGGGTAGACAACAAGTTACGAAGTACGTGTAAGAAACACGTGACCGCTTGTCAGAACAGTAGACACGTCGTCTTCCCAGATTATCTCATTGCTTGCTGATAATTTAATAATTCATTTTCTGTATCGATAAAAACAAACATAAATGGTCGGTGCTTTTTGCTAATTAAAAGACACCAGAATAAGAATGATCACAGCCTTTTAAGAAGAAGTGGAACCAATGGTAAGGAAATACACAGAACTGGAAGGAAAGATGGAAGAAGGTGCTCCAGAAGTAGAGAACATCATGCGTCCAAACCATGTCGTAGAACATAACGAACACGAACAAAAACACCAACAAGAGCAAAAACATGGCGGGATTTTGAAGATTCTAATGTCCAACTTTACAGAAGACTGTAAATCTGGTGAAAACATTCAGAGATTGGAATGTGAAGATGAAGATAAGAAGAAAAAAGATAGCTCAAGTGGTAGAATCTTAGAGAAAATTATTTCTCATTTACCAGGTATGTATGTACGCTTAAGTTTCATTGTGTGGACCTCTTGTCCAAGTACTCGTGATCTCGCAAGAGACTGTTCACTTCTAGTTTCTTTGGTGGTTGGTACAGTTTGAGGAAAAGCATAATACCGTTTATCCTAAGTTTAATTTCCGACGAAAATTAAACAGTTAGCAGAAAATTAAATAGTTACCGGATTAACTTTGATCTAGTCCCGTATCAATTCACGGGTAGATCTAAAGAGACAAGTAGTGTTAAGATTTAGTTATTAATCAACTTGGTTTTAAATTACTTTTTTTTTCTTTCTAATTTCATGAAAGCAGAAGACGCAGTTCCAACGACAGACGAGGCAGCCATTCTGATCCATTCTGCGATCGACTGAAGAAGACTTCAGACGACAACTCTCTTTTATTGTTTTTGTTGTTTGGTCTTTGTCTTTTAAATTTCTTCTTCACGAGACTATTTCATGTGTGTGTGCTTGTAAATTTGAAAAGTCTTCTCCAGACTGATTATGAATACAACTTGGTCTTGTTTTGTCTTACTTTGTCAGCTCGTTTTTTACTATTTGTGTTCTGTTTATTGTTTTGTCTAGCAAATGACTAAAAGGAAATTATACATAGTTTAGAGTACCTCTAAACTCTGTAGATCCAATTAGTAACACCATATTTTTTATAGAGAAAAAGCCGTTAAAACAAAAGTCATCTAAAAAACTATCGTTTAAAAATAATGGTTTTTATACCAGATGATTTTCATTTAAAAATTAATGTTAATTAGTAACATTAGCATATTAAAAAAATTTAATATGTAAAATAAACTAATTATTCTAAAAAATTAACAATAATGTATAATTTAGCATTTTTTATAAGGGAAACTGAAAAATATATCAAAAACCATATTTTCAAAAAATAATTAAAATATCCTTATATTATTTTTTACTTATTTTTTATATTTATTTTTTCACAAAACATTTCTCACCAGAAAAATTTCATCTCAAAATTTAGTTTTAACATTTATTATTTTATAAAAATCTTATAAAACCTTATAAATAGTTTTCTTATATGTTATCTCATAAAATCTAAAAAATTAATTTATAAATTATCTTATAAAATTTTATAAAAAATCAATTTATAAATTAAATGAGTAATCAAAATTTAGTAAATCAAACTAAAACTATACCCTAAAAACCTCAATAGATACATAAATCCAAGAGAATGAATATATTAATTTTTGAATAAAAGAAAAACTACAATGAGAGATTTCATCGTAGTTGGAGCGATCAACAGTATCGACGAAATCTTACTTTGTCCGATAAACTAAAGTGTTGTCGTCGGGAATCTCTCATTGGAGGCACACTAATATAGAACGTGACAGACAGAAAATTACACGGTTGAAGCAAGTCTTGGAAGACTTAAAGAGTAGTGGGTCTATAGACCCAGATAAACTTGGTAAGGCCACAAAAGACCTTAGAAGTGTCTATATCGAGGAAGAGATATACTGGAAACAAAAGAGTAGATTTAAGTGGCTGCGGGAAGGTGATGAGAATACCAAATTTTTCCATGCACAGACAAAGCAGCGTCGAGCTCGCAATAGGATTATTGGGATTTATAATGAGGACAATATTTGAGTCACAAAGGACGCATATATTCTGAAGGAAGCAACGGCGTATTTTTCTATACTGTTTGACAGTAATGGAGATTCAACGACTGCTCTGGATGAATTAGAGGCTAACATAACGGAGTCAGACAATCATATGTTAATGAGGCGTGTCACCCATGAGGAGATTCGTCTTGCTCTGTTCTCAATGAATCCTAGTAAAGCTCTCGGGCCTGACGGAATGACAGCATTGTTTTTCCAAGAGGCATGGGAGACTGTGAAGGAGGATTTGTTAGTGTTGGTTAATAATTTTTTATCTAATGGTTTCTTCGAACGGAGTTTGAATAAAACAAATATTTGCCTGATTTCAAAGGTTTCCCGACCAACAAGGATGACAGAATTCCGTCCAATTAGCTTATGTAATATGGTGTATAATATTATATCCAAGGTGTTGTGTTTACGGCTAAGACATGTTTTGCCCAAGTTAGTTTCGGAAACGCAATCAGCTTTTGTACCTGGGCGGAATATATCAGATAACATTTTAATCGCCCAAGAAATGTTTCATGCTCTGCGGACGAATGTGTCGGTGATAAGCAAATACATGCCCATTAAGACGGATATGAGCAAAGCATATGAGTTGAATGGAATTTTGTGAGGATTTTGCTGCAGAAGTTAGGATTTTGCGATAAATGGATAAGTTGCATTATGTTTTGCATCACCAGTGTGGAGTATGATGTACTACTCAATGGTGCCCCTGGTGGACGTATTAAACCTCGGCGAGGTCTAAGGCAGGGTGATCCAATCTTGCCTTACATCTTTATCTTGTGTACGGAAGTTTTGATTTCCAAATTGAGAACGGCAGAACTACGGGGCTTGGTGACGGGTATTTCTATCGCACGGAATAGTCCAGTGATGACACATCTGTTATTCGCAGATGATAGTCTGTTCTTTTGCAAAGCATCAAGGGATGAGTCACGACATATATCTTGCGGATACTTAGGGAGTATGAACGGGTTTCGGGACAACAGATAAATTTTCTGAAGTCTTCGATTCAGTTTGGCCAGGGGTTATCTGTCGAGGTTAGAATGGAATTACACCAGGAACTTGGGATTCATAATGAGGGAGGAGCAGGGTCATATCTAGGACTCCCTGAGAATATTGGAGGGGCGAAAACTAAGGTTTTTGCTTTTGTCAGTGAGAGACTTCGGGACAGGATTAATATTGGAGTTGGTCCTCTAAGTTTCTATCGCGAGCAGGGAAGGAGGTTCTGATAAAATCGGTCCTGACAGCTTTGCCTACTTATGTAATGTCTTGCTATAGACTTCTTAAAAGTGTGGTACATCATCTTAATTCTGCCATAGCGTATTTTTGGTGGTCCAATTCAATTACATCGAGAGGGATTCATTGGTAGAAATGGAAGCGAGTTTGTAAACCAAAGTCTGAAGGTGGCTTAGGTTTCCGGGTTTTCGAGGATTTCAATTTTGCCTTATTAGCTAAACAGTTTTGGCGAATCCTGGATTTCCCAGAGTCAATGTTGACAAGGGTTCTGAAAGGACGTTGCCTTAAGGATACATGTCCAATGAAGGCATCTTTGCGACCTAACTCGTCTTACGGTTGGCGAAGTATTTTATCCGCCCGATCTTTGGTCTCCAAAGGTGCTATTAGGAAAATTGGAGATAGGAAATCGACCAAAGTGTGGGAAGACCCATGGATCCCAGACACAATACCCCGTTCGGCGCTCCTTTTACCAGACTCCTTATTTCCTGACCTCACTGTAGATCAATTCATTGATGCTCAGTCAGGTTCTTGGAAGGAGAGTTTGGTGCGTCAATACTTTGATCCAATGGATGTTCAGGTCATATTAGGCATCCCTCTCTCACGGGGGACAACGGCTAGATTACTGGAATTGGCACTATACCAAGACTGGAAGATACTCGGTTAAGTCAGGGTACCTTACTGAGGAAACATGGTCAAATTTAGGAACGAATTATCACGACCCAAACTTTCACGCACTTACGCGCATCTGTGGAAACTTAAAATTCCAAATAAGTTTCGTCACTTCTTTTGGCAAATCCTCTCGGGCAATGTGGCTGTAAATAAAAATCTACTGCATCGGGGGATAAATTGTACTCTAGATTGTCCACAGTGTGGAGCAGAGGCGGAAACTATAAATCATGTCCTCTTTCAATGTCTTGTGGCGCTTCAAACGTGGGCCTTATCAGATATCCCCTCTGCGATACATATTTTCTCGGGGGAGTCGATTTGGTACAATATGGACTATTTATTTTGGAGACTACCGGGGAATGGCGATTACCAATTCTTCCCATGGTTGATTTGGAATATATGGAAAGCTAGGAATGACTTTTGTTTCTCAAATACTGTAACTGACCCCCGTAACATAATATTGAGGTCTTTGGCAGAACATGGTGAGTGGTCAGTGGTTCGACTACATCCACTGACTCCTCGGTCCAGCTGTTTGGGCTACCCCGGAACTAGGAAATCCTCTTGGATTTTCCCTTCTACAACCAATTCAGGCTTCACGGGTTTCAGATGTTTTGTGGATGCCTCCTGGAAGATGTCGGCCCTGAAAATGGGTTTAGACTGGTTCATGTTTCCAGATTCGGTAGAGGGTAGTTGCTCGGGTGCTCGAGGTGTCAATCGGTGCTTATCTGCGCTACACGAAGAGATTGAAGCAGTACTCTGGGCCATGGAATCGTTGATTAACAGTCGAGCATTGGAAGTCGAGATGTCTACGGATTGCGAGACGGTGCTGGAGGTGCCTTATATGCTGGAGGAATGGCCTGCTTTTCTACCCTACCAAGAGGAATTCGATCGGCTACGGGTGCTCTTTACGACCTTCCTGCTCACGATTATTCCACGCCATCTCAATTATAAGGCTGATTCTCTTGCCAGGTTTGTTCGAGAGACAAGTTATAGTTGAATGTAATGGATGTTTGGTTTTTGGCCTTTAGTGCCTAATATAAGATTGTCGTTGACAAAAAAAAAAAAAAAAAAAAAACAGTTGGATGTCTAAACGCAAATGAATGATTTATTAAAATTCTTGATTGAAAATAAAACTAAACTTTAATTGGATGCTTAAACCCAAGTAAATGATCAAAATTAGTAAATCAACTAAATATTATACCTAAAACATATGCACTTGATATCTAAACCCATAAAAATGATTATAACCTGGAAAAATTGAAATAGTTTATTTATAAGGTTTAATAAAATAACTTATCAATTCTAGTAAATAGTATGTTTATTAGCTTTAGTTAGATAAGTTATAGATTTTAATAATCCATAAGAATGATCAAAAGTAGTAAATCAATCCAAATATTATCTTTAATAAATTCACTTAATGTTTAATTCCATGAAAATGTTTTATAACTCATAAAATTTAAAATAATATATTTAAAAAGTTTAATAAGATCACTTATAAACTAATTCTTATAAGGTTTTATAAGATAACTTATGAATAAGTTGTAATAAGATAAATTTTACATTTTATGATTTCATAAATTTTTACATGATTTATAAGAAAAATATATAAAATCTACAAAACACTTATACTACATTATAAAACTAATTAAAATACGAAAATATGATTTAGAAATTGGTTTTTTATAAGATTTTATACGATAGCTTATAAATTAATTTTATTAGGTTT
>JAKUCM010005407.1:0-57756 GCA_023374145.1 Lepidium sativum | reverse complement strand
GAGAGAGAGAGAGAGCTCGACCATCACTTGGTCGAGTGCCTTTACGGACCGGAACTGAGACTTTAGACGAAGATTGAATATTTGGGCTTCTCTGCGAAAAAGGGCCCATTAAAAGTATTTTGATCTATAAATTGTACTAGAATTTCTACTTTCAATATACAATATTTTCTAGCAAATTTCGAGTCTCATATTTTCACTAAGGCATTTACGATTTTTTTAGCTTTAAGTTTTATGCAATTGATTTTCGATTTTAAGTCTTTGTTTTATTTCATGAATTATGAGTAAGTTAGTCTAGGGTTCTTGAGAAAAGGGTGAGATTAGGGAAAACTTAGGGATTTCTAGATTTGTTTATGTTTAATTAAGGTCTTAGATCTCTTTAGTTTAAGTGTCCTTAATGCTTGTTTCTTTCTGATCAATTGAAATTCGATCTCTTGGTGAATCCCCCCCGAGAGGCGTTTGGGGAATCACTTGAACATGCTTAAATTAAGATAGCATCTTCCTAGCTCAAGAGATTGATTGTCTAGGGTGTTATTAGGCTTTGTAAGGTCCATACTTAAGGCCTCTTGAATTTCCAATCGTTGGGCGAGAGTCAAGTCAGGTTGTCTTTTAGGAGAGGTCCCATTGCGCGAGAGCGAATGTGATTACTTTGTGATTCCTTGCTTAGAGGTCATCTAAATAGGTTGATAGATAAGTCTAGAACCCCTAGGAATACCCTAATCATTAATCCTAAACCTCGAGAACCCGTTTTTCCTCTATTGAATTTTCGTGATTTTAATACTCTGCTTTAGGTTGAGATTTCGTGTTGCACTTTATTATTAGTTTCACTATTGCTTCACTTTTAATGCTCTGTTTTTACATTCTAATACTTTGTTTCATTTTTAGCATTTTGTTTTAAGATTTCATTGTCACCTAGGATAGATAACCACTCGCTAAAACCGAATTTGGCTTAGATTAGAATAAGTAGATTATATCTTGATTGCTAGTTACTCTCCCATTGGATTGACACCATACTGTACTACAATTGATTAAATATACAGTTTGGGTATTTGAGAAAACACCGCAAAAACCTGTTTATCAAATTGGCGCCGTTGCCAACTGGGATTAGTTAGCTACAATTAGGAAAATCACTTTTCTGAGACTAAGTTTTATTATACTATTATTCTAAAAACGTTTCTGGTTTTTTCTTTGCTTTCAGGTACACTCGATCAACAAGCTCGATCAACACAACTCGAGCTCGTTGATTTTTCTCCTGTTTCCAGAGAGCTCTAGCAGAACCAAGAAACACTCGATCACTACACTCAAGCACCACCCGCTCGAGTGTTAATTCCGACAACACAAATCACTTGCATGAATACCAGATCTCGTGGTAGTGAAGACCTCATTTCATACTCTGATAGAATAGAACGTTTGCCTCGTGAATACTTGCGAGAACAACGGAACCGATTGAACGAAGAATACACGGATCAGGTTAACATGGAAGAACAAGTACAAGCTATTGAACTAGGAACTCGTCCTAGGAGAGTTAGACACATTGGTGCCGGTGATGCTCCCAGTATCCACACTCAACGCCATGGAATTGTCCCACCAGCCATCGCCAACAACAACTTTGAGATTAAGAGTGGAATGATCTCCATGGTTCAGAACAGTAAATTTCATGGTTTACCTTCTGAGGACCCACTAGATCATCTTGATGAATTTGAAAGACTAACCAGTCTGACAAAAATAAACGGGGTTAGTGAGGATGCTCTGAAATTGCGATTGTTTCCTTTCTCTCTTGGAGACAAAGCACATCTATGGGAAAAACACTTGCCACAAGGATCTATCACATCATGGGACGCTTGCAAAGAAGCATTTCTCGGCAAATTCTTTTCAAATTCCAGAACTGCGAAACTTCGCAATTCCATCTCTGGTTTTAAGCAAAACCATTCAGAAACATTCTCTTAGGCTTGGGAACGATTCAAGATGTACCAATCGCAATGTCCTCATCACGGTTTCACTCTGAGTCCCTTCTCAGTACTCTCTACAGAGGCGTGATCCCCAAGATACGCATGTTGCTAGACACAGCCAGCAATGGGAATTTCTGAATAAAGATGTCGATGATGGATGGGAATTAGTGGAGAATTTAGCTCAAGCAGACGGCCAATACAGTGAAGACTATGATCGAACTCCTAGAGGCGTAACAGATTCAGATATGGTTAGTAGAAAGGAGCTCAAAGCCATACAAGACAAACTAGACAAGCTACTTTCAGCTCACCATAAGCAAGTACACCATGTCAGTGAAATCGAACGGGTTGAAGAAGACGATGACGAGGTTGAAGAGGTCAATTTCGTACAGAACCAAAGCAACAATTTCAGACAATTCAACAGCTATAAACCTAACCCCAACCTATCCTACAGAAACACAAATGTAGTGAATCCAAACGACCAGGTGTACCCACCCAAACCACATCCGCAACCACAACCAAAACCATTCATACCCAAACAACAGTACCAGCAAACACACCACCAACCACCTACTGGATACAACACCCAACCACCACAACAAACACCTGAAGTGATGGACATCTTGCAGCAGATACTAAAGGGACAGACGGCCAGCGCTTCCGAATTAACACGGAAATTTGTTGAAGTACATGCTAAGATCGATGCTTCACATAATGAACTCAACTGCAAATTTGAGACTCTCAATGCTCGTCTCAAATATGTGGAGAATCAACAAGGATCTTCATCAACAAACAAACAAACCGGACAGCTACCTGGAAAAGCTGTTCAAAATCCTATGGAGTATCACGCCAACACCATTACACTCCGTAGTGGCCGTGAATTGCTAATTCGTGCTGAACCAACAGAGAACACTGAGGATGATTTGGTCGAAGAACAGACAGAAATCAGCACGAAAAAGCCGAAATCCGTGACACTCGACCAACACACTCGAGCACCACCTGCTCGAGTGTTCGAAGATCAGCCTAGAAACACAACAGACATACAAAAAGACCCAAAGACGTTTGCCCCACCTCCTTTCAAACCGCAGCTTCCTTTTCCGCAGAGATTCAAAAAGGATGTTGCAGACAAGTACAAAGCTCTCTTTGAAAAGCAGATGAGGGACGTTGAAGTGAAAATACCAATTCTAGACGCCTTTATGCTAATGCCCCTTATCAAAAGTTTTTGAAAGACGTAGTCAAGGACAGAACACAAGAAGTCGAAGGATGATTGTGTTAACTCATGAGGTCAGCGCTATTATACAAAGATAGGTTGTGCCTAAGAAGCTCGATGATCCAGGAACATTCACGATTCCATGTTCGCTTGGACCTCTCACATTCAGGAGTTGCTTGTGTGATTTAGGGGCATCGATCAGCCTAATGCCTCTAACAGTCGCCAAACTATTAGGGTTCGATAGATACAAGTCTTGTAAGATATCCTTGGTACTAGCTGACAGATCGGTTAGGATTCCACATGGAATTCTAGAAGACTTATCAGTTCGGGTTGGAGGAGTAGAAATCCCCACGGATTTCGTTGTTCTAGATATGGGAGAAAAACCAAAGGACCCTTTGCTGTTTGGAAGGCCCTTCTTAGCCACTGCAGGAGCTGTGATCAATGTGCCAAAAGGAGAAATCGAACTCAACCTTGGAAAAGATTTCAAGATGACTTTCAGCATCAGTGACATAATGAAAAAACCGACCATTGAGGGTCAACTGTTCGTGGTACAAGAAATAGATGATCTTTCAAAGGACCTGTTTGGAGAATTGATGGAGAAAGACCACTTTGGTACTGCTTTGATAAAAGACGGTTGTGATGGATACATATACGAAGAAACTGAGGTCTACAAAGGATTGTTGGACTCTTGCAAGTCACTGAAAGGTGAAAAACAGTTCGAAACCTTACACTCGACCTCAACACTCGAGCACACCAAGCTCGAGCATTCCGATTTAGCCTCTGGAAATCAACACTCGACCACACTAAGGTCGAGTGTCCGGCGCGATGATGACTTGTCAGAGCTCAAATCGCCGAAAGTGGAACTCAAACCACTCCCCTCCGGGCTCAGTAAATGGGTGTCTCCTGTGCATTGTGTGCCTAAAAAGGGAGGGGTCACTGTCATTAGAAACGAAAATGATGATTTGATTTCAACTAGAACCATTACAAGACATAGAATGTGCATTGATTTTAGGAAATTGAATTCTGCATCTAGAAAAGATCATTATCCTTTGCCATTCATCGACCAAATGCTTGAAAGGTTGGCTAATCATTCATATTATTGTTTCCTTGATGGATATAGTGGATTTTCCAAATCCCTATACATCCAAATGATCAGGAAAAAACAACCTTTACTTGCCCTTATGGTACATTTGCATATAGGAGAATGCCATTTGGTCTTTGTAATGCACCTGCTACTTTTCAACGTTGCATGACTTCTATATTTTCGGATCTGATTGAGGAGATGGTCGAAGTGTTCATGGACGATTTCTCTGTCTATGGTTCTTCCTTCTCCTCTTGTTTGTCAAACTTGTGCAGGGTTCTATCTAGGTGCGTTGAGACGGATTTAGTGCTTAATTGGGAGAAATGCCACTTTATGGTGAAAGAAGGGATCGTTCTAGGTCATAAGATTTCTGAAAGGGGCATTGAAGTTGACAAAGCCAAGATAGAGGTTATGGTTCAGTTGCAACCGCCGAAAACTGTCAAGGACATTAGGAGTTTCTTGGGACATGCAGGATTCTATAGGTGGTTCATCAAAGACTTTTCGAAAACTGCTAGACCTTTGACTCGTCTCCTTTGTAAGGAGGCGGATTTCGTCTTTGACGAGGAATGCCTCAAGGCTTTTCTCGAACTTAAAGACACCTTGATAACAGCACCAATAGTTCAAGCCCCCGATTGGAATCTCCCTTTTGAGATAATGTGTGATGCTAGTGACTATGCTGTTGGAGCAGTTCTGGGACAGAAGATAGATAAGAAACTGAATGTGATCTACTATGCTAGTAGAACACTAGACGAAGCCCAGGTGAAATACGCCACCACGGAGAAGGAATTGCTTGCAGTTGTGTTCGCCTTTGAGAAATTCCGGTCCTATCTGGTTGGATCAAAAGTTATTGTGCATACTGATCATGCAGCTCTAAGATACTTGATGAAAAAGAAGGATGCTAAGCCTAGACTGCTTAGATGGATTTTGTTGCTACAAGAATTCGACATGGAGATAGTCGATAAACCAGGGGTTGAAAACGGTGTTGCTGATCACTTATCAAGGATACAGGTTGAAGAAACCCTTCCAATGAATGATTCTATGCCTGAAGAGCAACTGTTGAGTTTTTCCACCGAACACTCGACCATGACACTCGAGCACCACCTGCTCGAGTGTCGAACCCACAGACAAAGAAGGCGTTTTTTGATCGGATCGAAGTTTGTGGGAACATGTTTACCATGGTATGCCGATTTGGTAAACTATTTGGTCGGAGGAGAACTGCCTAAAACCTTGAATTATCATCATAGGAAGAAATTTTGTAGGGATGTAAGGCAGTATTTTTGGGATGAGCCTTATCTCTACAAGCAAGGATCTGATGGACTATTCAGAAGATGTGTATCAGAAGAGGAAGTCAATGGAATTTTGGAACATTGTCATGGATCTACTTATGGAGGACACTTTGCTGCATTCAAAACAGCACAGAAAATCCTTCAATCCGGGTTATGGTGGCCATCGATTTTTAAAGACTGCCAAGAGTTCATATCCAGATGTGATTGCTGCCAAAGAATGGGCAGTATAAGCAAGAGGAATGAGATGCCGCAGAATCCGATCTTGGAGATAGAAGTGTTTGACTGTTGGGGAATCGATTTCATGGGACCATTTAAGCCTCCTTCTTTAGGAAACAGTTACATTTTGGTTGTTGTGGATTATGTCTCTAAATGGGTAGAAGCTATTGCAGCTCCTACAAACGATGCAAGGGTGGTACTTAAACTCTTCAAACACATTATATTTCCCAGATTTGGTGTGCCAAGAGTTGTGATTAGCGATGGAGGATCCCATTTTGTCAACAAGGTTTTCGAAAATTTGCTTAGGAAACATGGGGTTAAACACAAAGTGGCGACTCCCTATCATCCTCAAACCAGCGGACAAGTTGAAGTCTCTAATAGACAAATCAAATCGATTTTGATGAAGATAGTTGGGGTGTCAAAACGTGATTGGGCCGCCAAATTGGATGATACTCTTTGGGCCTATAGGACTGCTTTCAAAACACCTATTGGCCGCACACCTTTTCAATTACTCTATGGAAAATCCTGCCATTTACCAGTTGAGATAGAGTACAAGTCGATTTGGGCAACCAAACTCTTGAATTTCGATATCAAGACAGCACAAGAAAAGAGGCAGATGGACTTACATGAACTCGAAGAAATCAGACTCGAAGCATATGACAGCTCAAAAGCATACAAGAATCAAACAAAAGCAGCTCACGACAAAAAGATCCAGCGGAAAACAATCAAAGTTGGTGATCAAGTACTTCTCTTTAACTCAACACTCAAGCTATTTCCCGGAAAGCTACGATCGAAGTGGTCTGGTCCGTTCAAAGTACTACAAGTTTTACCTTATGGAGCAGTCACTTTAGCCAATAGCAATGGAGAAGGATTCATTGTAAACGGTCATAGAGTAAAGCCTTACTTGGCAAACAGCACGATTCCCGAGGGAACTTCGGTTCTGCTCGATGAACCACCTCCTCTCCAATAAAAAGGAGGAAAGTCGAGCTTGAGACTATAAACAAGCGCAGTTGGGAGGCAATCCCAAAGGTATCCTCTGTATATACATTCAATTTCTTCCTTTTCACATATTTCCTTACAAATTTGCTATTTTTCATTTTTTCATACATCTATTTCGACTTACATGCACTTGGAAGGTTTTTTGGGTCTCTTTTGCAGGAAAATGGGGCCCACAAGGAACAAGTAGGGTCAAAACCGACAAGATGGGACAACACACGACCACGCCTGGTCGAGTGTCCCACTCGAGCATCAGCCAGCTTTTGGCAGACTGACACTCGACCAAACCTGCTCGAGTGTCAGGCTCGAGCGTCCCGCCTTCATGCCTATTCACATGCCTCCAAGCCTATAACTGCCAAAAGCTGAGAAAGGGGAGACATTTACTCCGAAAAATGGGTTAAATCTTTCTTTAATGCAATATCTTTTCCATTTAATTCAAAAAAATTTGATTTAATCCAAGTTCAAATTTTGAATTTGAAAAGGCTCCCCCTTGTTTTTCTCCTCTATAAAAGGAGGAGGAGCCTCTCTCCTTCCATTCACACGAAATACATTCTCTCTCTAACATTTCTCTCTAGTTGTTCTCTCTTTTTGTTCATCCACTACACTCGATCACCTCTGCTCGAGTGTCTTGTTCGAGTGTCCGCACATTTGCTCTTCCTCCGACCTACTTTCACCATGACAGACGGCAAATCCAACAAAGCCAACCTCCTCCGCCTCAGAGCCAAAAATAATGCTCGATCAAGAAGCAATCCTTCCCAAGGAGAGTCTTCCATGGCCGCAAGCAGACCCGGCAGAAAGGAGAAAAGGAGGATGGAAGTGCAATCTGAGAATGAATCGGAAGAAAGAGGAGAATACATGGATGAAGACGAATTGGACCCAGACCTTGCTGCTGAAACACTCCGTGAAGATGGATATGGCGAAAGAGAGGCGGCAGAAGCAAGAGAGATAATTCTTGCCGGAAAAAGAGAGAAGGAGATGAAGGAGAGGCATAACTCGGCAAGAGCACTAAGCGATCTGCGGAGGATGGATTTTCTAGGTACCCGCTATCCATGAAAGGAAGCGCTGACCGCAATGGGGATAACAAGAGATGTAGATCTCAGGCTGCAAAATTGTGGGCTGTCCACATTTGTGCAATATCCGCAAAGAGCATACAAGGAAGAGACTCTTCAGTTTTTGGCGACGGTTCAAATTGTTCTATACGATGCTGAAAAGGAGAGTCTCCAAGAAAAGCAAGGTGGCGGTTACATCTTCTTTGCAATAAGAGGAAGGGACTATCGAATGACCTTCAAAGCACTTAGGGACCTCTTCGAGTTCCCAAAGGCCGAGTCCAAAAATTATGGACCCGATTTTGATAGAGCTGAGTTGGATGATGTGTGGAGGTCGATTGCATCAACAAGGAGCAGATTCTCATCCTCCCGATCTAAGGCATCACTGATCCGAAACCCGGCATTGAGGAGAAATAGAGATGTTGGTGACTGCTCTTAAAGACATTGTTGGTACAAAGAGCGACGGATCCCCAATTATTGGAGATCGAAACAATGCTGGATTAACCATCCAGTTTGCTAACCAATTAGTCACATACCGAGATTGGGCAAGGGATAACAAAACTGGAGGACGTGATGGAAAGATCACCATTGGCGGACTTATCACATGCATTCTGGAAAGGTGCAATGTGTCAATCGATGAGACACAATGGGCTGACCCTCGGTTCATGAACATCGATCATTTAAGGAGGAGTAAATTCTTGGCTACGACGGAAGTTCGAGGTAAGCTCCTTTACTCTTTCCATCATTTACTTAGACCAAATGCTTTTCTACTCTTGCCAAACAGGGAGTACACGACAATAAGAATGGGGCAAAACACGGATTTCAACCCACCTCTAGAAGCCTTGTACGATCCAAATGACCCTCAGCAGAGTTCATCACCAATAAACAGCGATGAGGTGGATCCCGAGGCATATTGTTTTGAAGAATACACGATGCCACCTCGTCAAGGAGAACCAATCCGAGAAGCACACAAGCACATAGGCTTGTTGCAGAAAATGAACAAATGGTTGATGAAGAAGGTGAAGAAGCTGACTGCTAGCGACGAAGCTAGAAGGCAAGAAAACGATGATCTAAGTAGAAGAGTTGCAGCTCTAGAAAGGAACAGCGGACCACCACCACCACCACCAACTATTCGCCCAAGAAGAGCCTCCATATCCACGGATCGTGAGAGGCAACACCAACCAGCACCAGCTAGACGCTCCTCAGCTAACCCCGCAGCCTTCTCATACAGAAGACCATTCGATGCAGCAGGAGCAAGCTCGAGCCAACCGCTCGAGCACCAATCAGTCGAGCATTCCGAACACTGATGGATACGCTCGAGCTAGCTGAGCTCGAGCGTCAAAGGCATAATGACTACTACATGGAGCTCATGCGAAATGTGGCATCCGATTACTGGAATCATTAAGAGGTACAAAAACCCCTTCCTTTCATTATAAATACCATTGCATATTTTTCAATTGACTTGCTTTTACATTTCTTTTACTTAGCTTGCTTTTGCATATTTTTCACTTGACTTGCTGGTCTAGGATCCTCTTTCGGACTTTTATACACACAAGGGACTGTGTGATTTAAGTTTGGGGGAGGGTTCTAGAGGATATTTGACTTTGTTTTCTGTGGTTCTTAGTTTTTATTCTTGCATTTGATCATTTGCATCACATCTAAGGCATAGAAAAACAAAAAAAAAATTTAAGTCAAAAACAGAGTGTTCATATAGTTGCATTGCATTCATATAGGATTGAGTCTAGAAATTTGGGAATCATCTTGCTAGATAGGTAGACTTGCTAGGTTGATTGGCTAGTAACCATAGTGAACTTTTAGACTCGCGTCTTTTCCTCTTGAACACTGATAGGTAGATCATTAACCTTTGAAACCGATACTTAGGTTGTGTCTCGAAAAGAACCTGATTTGTTACCTCATAATCGAATTTTATTTTCCAAATTAGGGGCTTGAGATACATTGCATAAGATCCTTCCTTAGGTTCAGCTAGCTAAGTAAAAAGAAAAGCATAAGGTGAATATAGAATCATCCTTCTCAAACTCGGCTCAAAATATATGGTCTAAAGATGAACGGGGATTGTGCGTAAACCCGTACCTTCTTGTGTTCATCAATAAAACCATTTCGATATCGCCTAAAATGAACCGGAACTGTGCGTAAACCCGTACTTTTTCGTGTCTCATTGATAAAGCTAATACATCGATGCCTAAGGTGAACCGGGACTGTGCGTAAACCCGTACTTTTTCGTGCTTCATTGATAAGCTAAAGCCAATAAAAACGAGTAAGGAGTTGAGAAGTGATCAAAAATGCTTAAACCATTAGTGACTAGCTGAATTTGAGGAAGTTGAATCCCAAAGTCTTTGATTAATAGCCCCTTTTGCGGACTGCACTTGAAAGAAATAGGTTTCGAATCTGAATTTCTTAAGAGACCAACTAAGTGTTAGGGAATAATCGGTCTTGATGCTAAGCCTTGATGAAAGTAAATTGTGGTTCTTACAAAAGAATGAGGTTTCAGTTGTGGGTTACGGTTTTTCAATTTGGCGGGTCATTTGTTTAAGTAAGATGTTCCCATTGTTAGCAACTTCTCTTCCTTCTTAGTTCGATGCACATTTGCTTGAGGGCAAGCAAAGACTAAGTTTGGGGGAGTTGATGTGTCTGCATTTTACCACATTTTAGGACCATTATTTAGCATGTTTTGCATTCATACTTGCATTATTATCATTGTTTTAGGTTCCTTTTAGCATAATTTGCATTATTAGTGTCGGGCATTGCATACATTGCATAAAAGGGACTTTTAGGTACTTTTTGGAGCTTATCACGAAGTATTTCGGAGTACAAGAAGACCAATGAGGAATCGACTGGTCTAAGGTTGAAGTTCAAGATGCAAACTAGAAGATTTGTCACTCGAGTCTCCGACACTCGAGCATGACACTCGACCATCACTTGGTCGAGTGCCTTTACGGACCGGAACTGAGACTTTAGACGAAGATTGAATCTTTGGGCTTCTCTGCGAAAAAGGCCCATCAAAAGCCCATTTGTGAAAGCCCAATTATCTTTTAGTTCTTTTCTATTTTTCTTTCTTAGGGAAATTTCCTTTTAACTTTTAAAAGGAAATTCCCATTTTTCTTTCAAGGGAATTTTTCCCTTTTTCTCTTTAAGTATTTTTCCTTTTTCTTTAAAGATCTTTTGATCTATAAATTGTACTAGAATTTCTACTTTCAATATACAATATTTTCTAGCAAATTTCGAGTCTCATATTTTCACTAAGGTATTTACGATTTTTTTTAGCTTTAAGTTTTATGCAATTGATTTTCGATTTTAAGTCTTTGTTTTATTTCATGAATTCTGAGTAAGTTAGTCTAGGGTTCTTGAGGAAAGGGTGAGATTAGGGAAAACTTAGGGATTTCTAGATTTGTTTATGTTTAATTAAGGTCTTAGATCTCTTTAGTTTAAGTGTCCTTAATGCTTGTTTCTTTCTGATCAATTGAAATTCGATCTCTTGGTGAATCCCCCCCCGAGAGGCGTTTGGGGAATCACTTGAACATGCTTAAATTAAGATAGCATCTTCCTAGCTCAAGAGATTGATTGTCTAGGGTGTTATTAGGCTTTGTAAGGTCCATACTTAAGGCCTCTTGAATTTCCAATTGTTGGGCGAGAGTCAAGTCAGGTTGTCTTTTAGGAGAGGTCCCATTGCGCGAGAGCGAATGTGATTACTTTGTGATTCCTTGCTTAGAGGTCATCTAAATAGGTTGATAGATAAGTCTAGAACCCCTAGGAATACCCTAATCATTGATCCTAAACCTCGAGAACCCGTTTTTCCTCTATTGAATTTTCGTGATTTTAATACTCTGCTTTAGGTTGAGATTTCGTGTTGCTTTTTATTATTAGTTTCACTATTGCTTTACTTTTAATGCTCTGTTTTTACATTCTAATACTTTGTTTCATTTTTAGCATTTTGTTTTAAGATTTCATTGTCAGCTAGGATAGATAACCACTCGCTAAAACCGAATTTGGCTTAGATTAGAATAAGTAGAATATATCTTGATTGCTAGTTACTCTCCCATTGGATTGACACCATACTGTACTACAATTGATTAAATAGACAGTTTGGTATTTGAGAAAACACCGCAAAAACTTGTTTATCAATATCCTTGTACATATTTTCTTTCTTGCAGTTTTTCTTTGTTTCTTTTGCTCTTTTCTTATGTTTCAGGTCAAGGGACGTGCACCACAAGGAATTTGGCACCAGAGCATAACACTCGAGCATGACACTCGAGCAAGGCTGCTCGAGTGTTCTCAAAACGAACCAGAAACTCCTTCATTTCCAACTTTTTCATTCTCCAATTAGGTACGGAACCCCTTCCCTTCATTGTATATACCACTGCATATTTTTCTCTTGACTTGCTGGTCTAGGATTCTCTTTCGGGCTTTTATACACACAAGAGACTGTGTGATTTAAGTTTGGGGGAGGATTCTAGGGGTATTTGACTTTGTTTTCTGTGATTCTTAGTTTTTTCTTGCATTTCATCATTTGCATTACATCTAAGACATAGAAAAACCAAAACATTTTCAGTTAGCATAATTTGTTCGATTGCATATCATCTAAGGCATAGAAAACCCATAAAAAATAGAGTGTTCATGTAGCTGCATCACATTCATATAGGATTGAGTCTAGAGTTTTGAGAATCATCTTGCTAATGATAGACAGTCTTGCTAGGTTGATTGGCTAGTAACTATAGTGAACTCTTGGACTTGCACTTTTTTGCCCTCTTGAACACTGATTGGTAGATCATTGCCTTAGAAACCTAAGCTTATGTTGTATCTCGAAAGAACCAGATTTGTCTCCTCATAATTGAACTTAATTTTTAAAAAATTAGGGGCTTGAGATACATTGCATAAGATCCTTCCTTAGGTTCAGCCAGTTAAGTAGAAAGAAAAGCATAAGATAAATACAGAATCATCCTTCTTACAACTCAGCTCAAACGATATGGTCTAAGATGAACGGGGACTGTGCGTAAACCCGTACCTTCTTGTGTTCATCAATGAAACCATTCTGATGTTGCCTAAGATGAACCGGGACTGTGCGTAAACCCGTACTTTTTCGTGTATCATTGATAAAGCTAATACATTGATGCCTAAGGTGAGTCGGGACTAAAACCCGTACTTTTTCGTGTCTCATTGATAAAGCTGAGAATAAATACGAGTTTGAGCCAAGATAGGAGTTAAGAATAAGAAGTGATCGAAAATGCTTAGTTCATAGTGTCTGGTTGAATTTGAGGAAGTTGAATCCCACGGTCTTTTGATCGATAGCCCCCTCTTGCGGTCTACACCTTTAGAAATAGGTTTCAAATCTGAGTGTCTTAGAGTCCAACTAAGTAATGGGGAATATTCGGTTTTTATGCTAAGCCTTGATGAAAGTAGATTGTGGTTTTTACAAAAGAATGAGGGTTCACTTGTGGATTACGGTTTTCAGCTTGATAAGTTGTTTGTTTGAGGTTTGATTGTTCCCATTGTCAGCAACCTCTCTTCCTTCTTAGCTCTATGCATATTTGCTTGAGGGCAAGCAAAGACTAAGTTTGGGGGAGTTGATGTGTCTGCATTTTACCACATTTTAGGGCCATTATTTAGCATGTTTTGCATTCATACTTGCATTATTATCATAGTTTTAGGTTCTTTTAGGCATAATTTGCATACTTAGTGTTGGGCATTGCACACATTGCATAAAGGGTATTTTAGGCACTTTTTGGAGCATTTCATGAAGAATTTCGGACTACAAGAAGACCAATGGAAAATCGGCTGGCCTAAAGTTGAAGTTCAGGATGTGATCTAGAAGATTTGGCATATACCAATGACACTCGAGCATGACACTCGACCACACTTGGTCGAGTGGATTTTCGGACCAGAACTAAGACTTCGGACGAAGATTGACTTCTTGGGCTTCTCTGCGAAAAAGGCCCATCAAGATCCATTTGTGCAAGCCCAACAACTATTTTAGGCCTTTTTCTATTTTCTTTCTTGAGGAAATTTCCTTTTAACATTTAAAAGGAAATTCCCATTTTTCTTTCAAGGGAATTTTTCCCTTTTTTCTCTTAAGTATTTTTCCTTTTTCTTTAAGATCTTTTGATCTATAAATTGTACTATAATTTCTACTTTCAATATACAATCTTTTCTAGCAATTTTCGAGTCTCATATTTTCACTAAGGCATTTACGAATTTTTAGTCTTAAGTTTTATGCAATTGATTTTCGATTTTAAGTCTTTGTTTTATTTCATGAATTCTGAGTAAGTTAGTCTAGGGTTCTTGAGAAAAGGGTGAGATTAGGGGAAAACTTAGGGATTTCTAGATTTGTTTATGTTTAATTAAAGTCTTAGATCTCTTTAGTTTAAGTGTTCTTAATGCTTGTTTCTTTCTGATCAATTGAAATTCGATCTCTTGGTGAATCCCCCCCGAGAGGCGTTTGGGGAATCACTTGAACATGCTTAAATTAAGATAGCATCTTCCTAGCTCAAGAGATTGATTGTCTAGGGTGTTATTAGGCTTTGTAAGTTCCATACTTAAGGCCTCTTGAATTTCCAATCGTTGGGCGAGAGTCAAGTGAGGTTGTCTTTTAGGAGAGGTCCCATTGCGCTGATGTGTCTGCATTTTACCACATTTTAGGACCATTATTTAGCATGTTTTGCATTCATACTTGCATTATTATCATTGTTTTAGGTTCCTTTTAGCATAATTTGCATTATTAGTATCGGGCATTGCATACATTGCATAAAAGGGACTTTTAGGTACTTCTTGGAGTACAAGAAGACCAATGAGGAATCGACTGGTCTAAGGTTGAAGTTCAAGATGCAAACTAAAAGATTTGTCACTCGAGTCTCCAACACTCGAGCATGACACTCGACCATCACTTGGTCGAGTGCCTTTACAGACCAGAACTGAGACTTTAGACGAAGATTGAATCTTTGGCCTTCTCTGCGAAAAAGGCCCATCAAAAGCCCCTTTTGCAAGCCCAATTATCTTTTAGTTCTTTTCTATTTTTCTTTCTTAGGGAAATTTCCTTTTAACTTTTAAAAGGAAATTCTCATTTTTCTTTCAAGGGAATTTTTCCCTTTTTCTCTTTAAGTATTTTTCC
Organism: Lepidium sativum; assembly: GCA_023374145.1. Lineage (NCBI taxonomy): Eukaryota > Viridiplantae > Streptophyta > Magnoliopsida > Brassicales > Brassicaceae > Lepidium > Lepidium sativum. Next base: position 42,858 of record JAKUCM010005407.1, on the reverse strand, counting down.
TTTTTCTTTAAGATCTTTTGATCTATAAATTGTACTAGAAATTCTACTTTCAATATACAATCTTTTTCAGCAAAATTTCGAGTTCTTTCTTTAGAAATTTACGATTTTAAGTCTTAAGTTTATGCAATTGATTTTCGATTTTAAGTCTATGTTTTATTTCATGAATTCTGAGTAAGTTAGTCTAGGGTTCTTGAGGAAAGGGTGAGATTAGGGAAAACTTAGGGATTTCTAGATTTGTCTATGTTTAAATAAGGTCTTAGATCTCTTTAGTTTAAGTGTTCTTAATGCTTGTTTCTTTCTGATCAATTGAAATTCGATCTCTTGGTGAATCCCCCCCGAGAGGCGTTTGGGGAATCACTTGAACATGCTTAAATTAAGATAGCATCTTCCTAGCTCAAGAGATTGATTGTCTAGGGTGTTATTAGGCTTTGTAAGGTCCATACTTAAGGCCTCTTGAATTTCCAATCGTTGGGCGAGAGTCAAGTCAGGTTGTCTTTTAGGAGAGGTCCCATTGCGCGAGAGCGAATGTGATTACTTTGTGATTCCTTGCTTAGAGGTCATCTAAATAGGTTGATAGATAAGTCTAGAACCCCTAGGAATACCCTAATCATTGATCCTAATCCTCGAGAACCCGTTTTTCCTCTATTGAATTTTCGTGATTTTTAATACTCTGCTTTAGGTTGAGATTTCGTGTTGCACTTTATCATTAGTTTCACTATTGCTTTACTTTTAATGCTCTGTTTTTACATTTCAATACTGTGTTTCGTTTTTAGCATTTTGTTTAAGATTTCGTTATCACCTAGGATAGATAAACCACCTTGCTAAAACCGAATCTGGCTTAGATTAGAATAAGTAGATTATATCTTGATTGCTAGTTACTCTCCCATTGGATTGACACCATACTATACTGCAATTGAATAAATAGACAGTTTGGTATTTGAGAAAACACCGCAAAAACCTGTTTATATCATGCGCGAGAGCGAATGTGATTACTTTGTGATTCCTTGCTTAGAGGTCATCAAAATAGGTTGATAGATAAGTCTAGAACCCCTAGGAATACCCTAATCATTGATCCTAATCCTCGAGAACCCGTTTTTCCCTTATTGAATTTTCGTGATTTTAATACTCTGCTTTAGGTTGAGATTTCGTGTTGCACTTTATTAGTTTCACTATTGCTTTACTTTTAATGCTCTGTTTTTACATTCTAATACTCTGTTTCATTTTTAGCATTTTGTTTTAAGATTTCGTTGTCACCTAGGATAGATCACCACTCACTAAAACCAAATTTGGCTTAGATTAGAATAAGTAGATTATATCTTGATTGCTAGTTACTCTCCCAGTGGATTGACACCATACTGTACTGCAATTGATTAAATAGACAGTTTGGTGTTTGAGAAAACACCGCAAAAACCTGTTTATCACCTGCATGTCCCAAGAAACTCCTAATGTCTTTGACAGTTTTCGGCGGCTGCAACTGAAACATAACTTCTATCTTAGCTTTGTCGACTTCAATGCCCCTTTCGGAAATCTTATGACCTAGAACGATCCCTTCTTTCACCATAAAGTGGCATTTCTCCCAAATTAAGCACTAAATCCGTCTCAACGCACCTAGATAGAACCCTGCACAAGTTTGACAAACAAGAGGAGAAGGAAGAACCATAGACAGAGAAATCATCCATGAACACTTCGACCATCTCCTCAATCAGATCCGAAAATATAGAAGTCATGCAACGTTGAAAAGTAGCAGGTGTATTACAAAGACCAAATGGCATTCTCCTATATGCAAATGTACCATAAGGGCAAGTAAAGGTTGTTTTTTCCTGATCATTTGGATGTATAGGGATTTGGAAAAATCCACTATATCCATCAAGGAAACAATAATATGAATGACTAGCCAACCTTTCAAGCATTTGGTCGATGAATGGAAAAGGATAATGATCTTTTCTAGATGCAGAATTCAATTTTCTAAAATCAATGCACATTCTATGTCCTGTAATAGTTCTAGTTGGAATCAAATCATCATTTTCATTTCTAATGACAGTGACCCCTCCCTTCTTAGGCACACAATGCACAGGAGACACCCATTTATTATCTGAGATAGGATAAATTATATCAGCGTCTAACAGTTTTAAAATTTCCCTTTTAAACGACCTCCTTTAAATTCGGATTCAATCTCCTTTGAGGTTCCCTGCTAGAATAAGATTCATTTTCAAGGTGAATTCTATGTGTGCATAAATCGGAAGAGATCCCTCTAATGTCAGACAGTGAGTATCCTAAAACTTTTCTAAACCGTCTTAATTCAGAAAGCAACATGTTTAACTCATCATCACTCAATGCATTATTTACTATTACTGGATAAGTAGAGTTAGATCCAAGAAAATGCGTACCTGAGCCCGGAGGGGAGTGGTTTGAGTTCCACTTTCGGTGATTTGAGCTCCGACCAGTCATCATCGAGTTGATACTCGACCTTAGTGTGGTCGAGTGTTATGGTCGAGTGTTGATTTCCAGAGGCTAAATCGGAATGCTCGAGCTCTGTTTGCTCGAGTGTTGAGGTCGAGTGTAAGGTCTTGAACTGTTTTTCACTTTTCAGTGACTTGCAAGAGTCCAACAAGCCTTTGTAGACCTCAGTTTCTTCGTATATGTATCCATCACAACCGTCTTTTATCAAAGCAGTACCAAGGTGGTCTTTCTCCATCAATTCTCCAAACAGGTCCTTTGAAAGATCATCTATTTCTTGCACCACGAACAGCAGACCCTCAATGGACGGTTTTCCTCATTATGTCACTGATGCTGAAAGTCATCTTGAAATCTTTCCCAAGGTTGAGTTCGATTTCTCCTTTTGGCACATTGATCACAGCTCCTGCAGTGGCTAAGAAGGGCCTTCCAAACAGCAAGGGGTCCTTTGGTTCTTCTCTCATATCTAGAACAACGAAATCCGTGGGGATTTCTACTCCTCCAACCCGAACTGGTAAGTCTTCTAGAATTCCATGTGGAATCCTAACCGATCTGTCAGCTAGTACCAAGGATATCTTACAAGACTTGTATTTATCAAACCCTAATCTTTTGGCGACTGTTAGAGGCATTAGGCTGATCGATGCCCCTAAATCACACAAGCAACTCCTGAATGTGAGAGGTCTAAGCGAACATGGAATCGTGAATGTTCCTGGATCATCAAGCTTCTTAGGCACAACCTTTCTTTGTATGATAGCACTGACCTCATAAGTTAGCACAACCATCCCTTCGACTTCTTGTGTTCTGTCTTTGACTGCGTCTTTTAAAAACTTTTGATAAGGGGGCATTAGCATAAAGGCGTCCAGAATTGGTATTTTCACTTCAACGTCCCTCATCTGCTTTTCAAAGAGAGCTTTGTACTTGTCTGCAACGTCCTTTTTGAATCTCTGTGGAAAAGGAAGCTGCGGTTTGAAAGGAGGTGGAGCAAACGTCTTTGGGTCTTTTTGTACGTCAGTTGTGTTTTTGGGCTGATCTTCGGACACTCGAGCAGGTGGTGCTGATTTCTGTCTTTTTCGTGCTGATTTCTGTCTGTTCTTCGACCAAATCATCCTCCCCTTCTAGAAGGACACTGTCCTCAGTGTTCTCTGTCGGTTCAGCACGAATTAGCAATTCACGGCCACTACGGAGTGTAATGGCGTTGGCGTGATATTCCTTAGGGTTTTGAACAGCTTTTCCAGGTAGCTGTCCGGTTTGTTTGTTTGTTGATGAAGATCCTTGTTGATTCTCTACATATTTGAGACGAGCATTGAGGGTCTCAAATTTGCAGTTGAGTTCATTATGTGAAGCATTCGATCTTAGCATGTACTTCAGCAAATTTCCGTGTTAATTCGGAAGCACTGGCTGTATGTCCCTTTAGTATCTGCTGCAAGATGTCCATCACTTCAGCTGTTTGTAGTGGTGGTTGGGTGTTGTATCCAGGAGGTGGTTGGTGGTGTGTTTGCTGGTACTGTTGTTTGGGTATGAATGGTTTTGGTTGCGGGTGCGGATGTGGTTTGGGTGGGTACACCTGGTCGTTTGGATTCGCCACATTTGTGTTTCTGTAGGATAGGTTGGGGTTGGGTTTGTAGCTGTTTAATTGTCTGAAATTGTTGCTTTGGTTCCGTACGAAATTGACCTCTTCAACTTCGTCATCGTCGTCTTCAACCCATTCTGTTTCACCGACATGGTGTACTTGCTTATGGTGAGCTGAAGTAGCTTGTCCAGTTTGTCTTGTATGGCTTTGAGCTTCTTTCTACTAACCATATCTGATTCTGTTACGCCTCTAGGAGTTCGATCATAGTCTTCACTGTATTGGCCGTCTGCTTGAGCTAAATTCTCCACTAATTCCCATCCATCATCGACATCTTTATTCAGAAAATTCCATTGCTGGCTGTGTCTAGCAACATGCGTATCCTGGGGATCACGCCTCTGTAGAGAGTACTGAGAAGGGACTCAGTAGTGAAGCCATGATGAGGACATTGTGATTGGTACATCTTGAATCGTTCCCAAGCCTCAGAGAATGTTTCGGAATGGTTTTGCTTAAAACCAGAGATGGAATTGCGGAGTTTCCCAGTTCTGGAATTGGAAAAGAATTTGCCTAGAAATGCTTCTTTGCAGGCGTCCCATGATGTGATAGACCCTTGTGGCAAGTGTTTTTCCCATAGATGTGCTTTGTCTCTAAGAGAGAAAGGAAACAATCGCAATTTCAGAGCATCCTCACTAACCCCATTTATTTTTGTCAGACTGGTTAGTCTTTCAAATTCATCAAGATGATCTAGTGGGTCCTCAGAAGGTAAACCATGAAATTTACTGTTCTGAACCATGGAAATCATTCCACTCTTAATCTCAAAGTTGTTGTTGGCGATGGCTGGTGGGACAATTCCATGGCGTTGAATGTGGATACTGGGAGCATCACCGGCACCAATGTGTCTAACTCTCCTAGGACGAGTTCCTAGTTTAGTAGCTTGTACTTGTTCTTCCATGTTCACCTGATCCGTGTATTCTTCGTTCAATCTGTTCCGTTGTTCTCGCAAGTATTCACGAGGCAAACGGTCTATTCTGTCAGAGTATGGAATGAGGTCTTCACTACCACGGGATCTGGTATTCATGCAAGTGATTTGTGTTGTCGGAATTGACACCTCGAGCAGGTGGTGCTCGAGTGTAGTGATCGAGTGTTTCTTGGTTCTGTGTGAGCTCTCGGGATACAGAAGAAAAATCAACGAGCTCGAGTTTGTTGGTCGAGCTTGTTGATCGAGTGTACCTGAAAGCAAAGAGAAAACCAGAAACGCTTTTTGAATAATAGTATAAAACTTAGTCTCAGAAAAGTGATTTTCCTAATTGTAGCTAACTATTCCCAGTTGGCAACGGCGCCAATTTGATAAACAGGTTTTTACAGTGTTTTCTCAAATACCGAACTGTCTATTTAATCAATTGTAGTACAGTATGGTGTCAATCCAATGGGAGAGTAACTAGCAATCAAGATATAATCTACTTATTCTAATCTAAGCCAAATTTGGTTTAAGCGAGTGGGTTATCTATCCTAGGTGACGACGAAATCTTAAAACAAAATGCTAAAAATAAAACAAAGTATTAGAATGTAAAAATAGAGCATTAAAAGTAAAGCAATAGTGAAACTAATGATAAAGTGCAACAAGAAATCTCAACCTAAAGCAGAGTATTAAAATCACGAAAATTCAATAAAGGAAAAACGGGTTCTCGAGGATTAGGATCAATGATTAGGGTATTCCTAGGGGTTCTAGACTTATTTATCAACCTATTTAGATGACCTCTAAGCAAGGAATCACAAAGTAATCACATTCGCTCTCGCGCAATGGGACCTCTCCTAAAAGACAACCTGACTTGACTCTCGCCCAACGATTGGAAATTCAAAAGGCCTTAATATGGACCTTACAAAGCCTAATAACACCCTAGACAATCAATCTTTTGAGCTAGGAAGATGCTATCTTAATTTAAGCATGTTCAAGTGATCCCCAAACGCCTCTCGGGGGGGATTCACCAAGAGATCGAATTTCAATTGATCAGAAAGAAACAAGCATTAAGAAAACTTAAATTAAAGTGATCTAAGACCTTAATTAAACATAAAGAAATCTAGAAATCCCTAAGTTTTCCCCTAATCTCACCCTTTCCTCAAGAACCCTAGACTAACTTACTCAGAATTCATGAAATAAAACATAGACTTAAAATCGAAAATCAATTGCATAAAACTTCAGACTAGAAAAATCGTAAATGCCTTTGTAAAATAAGAGACTCGAAAATTGCTAGAAAAGATTGTATATTGAAAGTAGAAATTCTAGTACAATTTATAGATCAAAAGACCTTAAAGATAAAGGAAAAATACTTAAAGAGAAAAAGGGAAAAATTCCCTTGAAAGAAAAATGGGAATTTCCTTTTAAAAGTTAAAAGGAAATTTCCTTAAGAAAGAAAATAGAAAAGGCCTAAAAGATAATTGGGCTTGCACAAAGGGGCTTTTGATGGGCCTTTTTCGCAGAGAAGCCCAAAGATTCAATCTTCGTCCAAAGTCTTAGTTCTGGCCCGTAAAGTCACTCGACCAAGTGATGGTCGAGTGTCATGCTCGAGTGTCGGAGACTCGAGTGACAAATCTTCTAGTTTGCATCTTGAACTTCAACCTTAGGCCAGTCGATTCCTCATTGGTCTTCTTGTAATCCGAAATACTCCGTGATAAGCTCCAAAAAGTACCTAAAAATCCCTTTTATGCAATGTATGCAATGCCCGACACTAATAATGCGATTTATGCTAAAATGAACTTAAAACAATGATAACAATGCAAGTATGAATGCAAAACATGCTAAATAATGGTCCTAAAATGTGGTAAAATGCAGACACATCAACCAGCTATGCAAGTCTTCAACATCTCCAACTTGAAGACTTCTCCTGGTAATGATAACTAGGTAACTTAGGTGAGGAAGTTTGTACTCTTTTTCCCATAGAGAGTTTTGTCCCAATTGGGTTTTCTCTCATGGTTTTTAATGAGGCAGATGGAATCACTACGTCGAGTTACTTAGGAGTCGTACCATTAGGAGAATAATGTACAAACCAATCTGGTTTTGTACTTAGTAGATTTTGAGGTGCACCATTAGGGGACGCCTCGTTGTTTTATTTAAGTTTCAAACTACATGTTGTTTTTCGGTTTAAAAACTACATGCTGTTCTGTTTTAGGGTTGTATTTAAACCCCATAACTTGCTGTAAAAGTTAGAGTTGAATAATAGCAAACACTTTTCTTTGAAAGAAAATCGAGTTCTTCTCTCAATTGTTGATTCCTTGAATGCGTTCTTCGAATCTGGGATTTCATTACACGTTGTGAATTTGAATCCCTTCTAACTAATCACCATCACGTTCTTCTCCTCCATTATTCCATCAGTTCTATTGACTCTCAGAGAGTTTAACATCGTATCTCATAAACCCCTCGATCAATTCCGCTCAAAACCCATCACCACGTTCCTCACAGTCCAATCTATCCGCTGCTCAAGTTTCATTCGATTCCGAGTTCTCTAGCCCCGATTTTCAGAGTTCAATCCTAGGGAAAATCACATCAGAAGCACTGCGCACTTTCAATAGACCTTTGAATCGGTCCTCAAACTTGCTGTTGAGCTGCTCTATTTGCTGAGTAAGCTGAGTGGCAATAGACTGATTTGCCTCTTTGATCTGCTGACTCATAACTCGGTTCAGACCTTCCATAGCTTCAGCTGAAAGCTCCATGGAAAACCTGAAAAATTCAAACTAAAATCAGAGTAACAAGTTCTAAGATAAAACAAATCAAGGAAATAAACAAAAACCTAATCCTACAGCAATCTGGAATAACAAATTCTACTCCTAAAACAAGCAGGAATAAATGAAATCGTAAACCTAAAGCAATCTGGAATTACTAACAGCCTAATCCTAAAGCAAATTGGAATAAATGGAAAATCCTAATCCTAATTCAATTAAGAAAATGAACCCTAATCCTAATTCAATCAGGAAAACAAAAAAATAAAACTAAATCCTATTGCAACATGGATTCGAAAATAACAAGAATGAGAAAAGGGTTTAGAGTTTGCTCAACCGTTTAGGGTTTGCTCAGCCTTAATCATTGATCCCTAAGCTCGAGAACCCGTTTTTCCTCTTTTGAATTTTCGTTATTTTAATACTCTGCTTTTAGGTTGAGATTCTGTGTTGCACTTCATTCTGTTTTACTATTGCTTTATTTTTAATGCTCTGTTTTTACATTCTATTTTGATGTCTCGTTTTTAGCACTCTGTTTTAAGTATTTTGATTTCACCTAGAATAGATCACCACTCACTAAATCGAATCTGGCTTAGATCAGGAAAAGTAGATTACATCTTGATTGGTAGTTACTCTCCCAGTGGATTGACACCATACTGTACTACAATTGATTAGATAGACAGTTTGGTATTTGAGAAAACACCGTAAAAACCTGTTTATCAGGAGGGTTCTAGAGGACATTTGACTTTGTTTTCTGTGATTCTCAGTTTTTATTATTTGCATTTGATCATTTGCATTACATCTAAGGCATAGAAAAACCAAAAATATTTTCCTTTAGCATATTTTTCAATTGCATATCATCTAAGGCATAGAAAACCCATAAAAATTTGAAAAATAGAAAAAAAAGCATCAGTCAAAAACAAAGTGTTCATGTAGCTGCATTGCATTCATATAGGATTGATTCTAGAGTTTCGGGAATCATCTTGCTAAATAGACAGACTTGCTAGGTTGATTGGCTAGTAACCATAGTGAACTCTTGGACTTGCGTTTTTTCCCTCTTAAACACTGATTGGTAGATCATTGACCTTTGAAACCAATACTTAGGTTGTGTCTCAAAAAGATCCAGATTTGTTGCCTCATAATCGAATTCCATTTTTCCCAAATTAGGGGCTTGAGATACATTGCATAAGATCCTTCCTTAGATTCAGCTAGCTAAGTAAAAAGAAAAGCATAAGATGAATATAGAATCATCCTTCTTACAACTCAGCTCAAATAATAAGGTCTAAGATGAACGGGGACTGTGCGTAAACCCGTACCTTCTTGTGTTCCTCGATGAAACCATTTCGATATTGCCTAAGATGGACCGGAACTGTGCGTAAACCCGTACTTTTTCGCGTCCTATTAATAAAGCTAATACATCAATGCCTAAGGTGAACTGGGACTGTGCGTAAACCCGTACTTTTTCGTGTCTCATTGATAAAACTGAAGCTAATAAGTACGAGTAGGAGTTGAGAAGTGATCGAAAATGCTTAATCTATAGTGTCTAACTGAATTTGAGGAAGTTGAATCCCAAGGTCTTTGATCAATAGCCCCTCTTGCGGACTGCACTTAAAGAAATAGGTTTCGAATATGAGTTTCTTAAGAGTCCAACTAAGTGTTAGGGAATATTCGGTTTTTATGCTAAGCCTTGATGAAAGTAGATTGTGGTTCTTACAAAGGAATGAGGGTTCACTTGTGGATTACGGTTCTTTTAGCTTGATAAGTTGTTTGTTTAAGTAAGATGTTCCCATTGTCAGCAACCTTTCTTCCTTCTTAGATCTATGTATATTTGCTTGATGGCAAGCAAAGACTAAGTTTGGGGGAGTTGATGTGTCTGCATTTTACCACATTTTAGGGCCATTATTTAGCATTTTTTGCATTCATACTTGCATTATTATCATTGTTTTAGGTTCTTTTAGGCATAATTTGCATACTTAGTGTTGTGCATTGCATACATTGCATAAAAGGTATTTTTAGGCACTTTTTGGAGCTTATCATGGAGTATTTCGGATTACAAGAAGACCAATGAAGAATCATCTGGCCTAAAGTTGACGTTATGGATGTGATCTAGAAGATTTGGAACTCGAGTCTGACACTCGAGCATGACACTCGACCATCACTTGGTCGAGTGGATTTTCAGACCAAAACATTGACTTTTGACGGAGTTGACTTCGTGGGCTTCTTTGTGAAAAAGGCCCATCTTTGTCAACACTTCTAAGGACGTTGGTGAGAGCAACATCAAGTCATGGGAAGAGTGTCTACCACATGTAGAGTTTGCTTACAATCACGCTAAGCATTCTGCCACTCTCTTTTCTCCCTTTGAGATTGTTTATGGCTTTAACCCACAATCCCCTCTAGACTTGATTTCTTTGCCTTTGAGTGTGAAATGTAGTGCAGATGGAAAGGAAAAGGCGGAACAAGTCAGGAGAATTCACGCCAAAGCCAAGGAGAACATAGAGAAGAAGACAGAGCAGTACAAGAAGCACGCCAACAAAGGAAGAAAGGAGCTGATATTTGAAGAAAGAGATTTGGTCTGGATTCATCTCAGGAAAGACCGATTTCCAGAAGAGAGGAAGAGCAAGCTACTGCCACGAGTTGATGGTCCATTTGAAGTCATCCAGAGGATCAACAACAATGCTTACAAGATCGATCTCCAAGGTAAGTATAACATATCAAATTCGTTCAATGTTTCTGATATGCTTCCTTATGTTGCAGATACAGATTTGAGGACAAATCATTTTCAAGAGGGAGAGGATGATATGATCGTGGATGACACAACAGCTGTAGCACCTGAAGTAGAGGGTCGGATTACACGTTCCAGAGCTAAGGAGATGGCCAAGGAAGCTCATTCCCTCATTGCAGAAGGAGTTGACGAGCTAGCAGCTGCACAAGTCTTCAACATCTCCATCTTGAAGACTTCTCCTAGTAATGATAACTAGGTAACTTAGGTGAGGAAGTTTGTACCCTTTTTCACATAGAGAGTTTTGTCCCAATTGGGTTTTCTCTCATGGTTTTTAATGAGGCAGATGGAATCACTACGGCGAGTTACTTAGGAGTCTTACCATTAGGAGAATAATGTACAAACCAATATGGTTTCGTACTTAGTAGATTTTGAGGTGCACCATTAGGGGACTTCTCGTTGTTTTTATTTAAATGCTTCGTTGTTTTATTTAAGTTTCAAACTACATGTTGTTCTTTTGGTTTAAAAACTACATGCTGTTCTGTTTTAGGGTTGTATTTAAACCCCAGAACTTGCTGTAAATTTCTTAGAGTATTATTTTGACAAAAAGACTTCTATTAAGTTTTCATGCTCTCAAACCACGGTTCTGGAAATCCTAGAGCTTGAATCTCCCATCACGTTGTGAGCCAAGAGATTCTTCACCAAATTCATCTAATCACCAAAATCTATCTATTAAATCCTTTCAGCCGTCACCACACCAATTCAAATCACGTTTTTCATCCTATCATATCACCTTTCATCATCTCCATTCATCCGCAGCCACCTCCATCCATTAAATTCGTCATCCTAGTTTCAGCCTTCATCAGAGTTATCCCAGGGAGTTTCTATCACAAAGGCTAAGTTTTCGTTTTTCTTACCTTTAGTTCTTCCTTTTTATTTTGTAAATTCATATTTGCTTTTGAATCTGTTGTTTGTTTCAGAAAACCAAATAAAAATCTATGATCTCTGTCGAAATCTGCTTCTCTTTAAAGGCTAGTAATTTGTTCTTCATTGAGTTCAATTGATCTAGGTTGTTAGAGAGAGTCTTTTTTTCGTGGCTGCTGAGCCTCTTTTTCGTGATTACTAGGTTAAAATTAGTGAGAATATTGTCTTTCGTTTTCCTAGAATAAACCATAAAAGCTCAATTGCCATTTATTTTGAATCTGCTTTATTTTTTATTGCCTTTTTGCCTGATTTCCTTTTTTTTCTTTCTAATTTTCCTTTTCCTAGGACAAACCACAAAAGTTAATTGTCTTTTCTTTTGATTCTGTCATATTCTTGATTGCCTTTTATTTTATGAATTCTTTTTCGAGATTTTCCTTTTCCTAGGACTATTTACTGCGAGATATTTTTGTTAATCTGCAGGAAATCATGTCACGAGAGGAAGAAGACAACCCACCCCAACTCGGTAACAAACTCCTAGTAGAAACCGTCACAACTAGTATGGCTAAAATCCTTAGACAGGAATTGGATCAGAGGTTTGAAGAGTTTCGACTAGAGCTGGTGATGCACATCAGAAACGTGCCTCAGGGTCTAAGCAAGAGAGTTCTGATAAAGGACACAACCGTACAATACCTCAGCTAGGAAAATCCGATGGAGGGTCTAGGAGGCTTGGTTTTGGATCAGACAGGTTAGCCAAAGAATATTATTGGCACAATAGCGACGTATCTAGAAGAGGCTATAGAAACTATAGGCATAGAGAGAATCAAACGCGTAATCAAGACAATCTGGGAGGTCTTAAAATTCGCATACCTTCATTCCAAGGAAGAAACGATCCAGACGCTTATTTAGAATGGGAAACTAAGATAGAGTTGGTTTTCAATTGCCAACAATATACTGAGGAGAATAGAGTGAGAGTGGCTGCTACTGAGTTTACAGATTATGCTTTAACTTGGTGGGAACAACTTGTTACTAATAGAAGACGGAATGAAGAACCTACAATCTGCACTTGGAGAGAATTGAAAATAGTCATGAAAAAGCGGTTTGTTCCAACTCATTATCACCGAAGTTTGCATCAGAAACTGCGGGGATTAGCTCAAGGAAATCGATCAGTTGAGGAGTATTATCAAGAGATGGAAGCTTTAATGCTTAGGGCTGACATACTGGAGGATAAAGAGGCGACAATGGCTAGGTTTCTAGGGGGATTAAAACCGCGAGATACAAGACAGATTGGAGATGGAATTTTATGTTGAGATGGAAGATACGCTTCACAAACCTATCTTATTTGAACAGCAGCTCAAACGCAAGGGTCAGAACCGAAGTTACAACAACTACAAGGCCCATTTATCCAAGAGATGAACGACCAAGAGAAGTTGTAAAACCAGAACCGGTCAAAGGAGAAACTAGGGGCGTTCCAGAAAGCTCCCACTTAACTAGGAACATGGCTGAAACGAAACCGCGGGCTAGGGAAGTTAAGTGTTTTAAATGTCAAGGACGAGGACACTATGCGAATGCTTGCCCAAACCAGAAAGTTATGATGCTGCTGCCAACGGGAGAGTATGAGACAGCTGACGAAGAGGAACTAGAGCTTGAAGAACTTGAGCCTGCGCTCACTTATGAAGCTACACCTTTGAGTGGTAATTTCATTGTAGCAAGGAGATCACTCAGCTTGACTGCGCAACCATCAGAACGAGAACAGAGGGAAAACTTGTTCCATACAAGGTGTATGGTGCAAAACAAAATTTGTAGCATGATTATTGATGGAGGCAGCTGTACTAACGTGGCTAGTGATACAATGGTGAAGAAACTAGGTTGGAAACAAAGCCACATCCAAAACCTTATAAGATTCAATGGCTGAATGAGAGTGGAGAACTAAGTGTGGCTAAGCAAGTGATGGTTTCTTTGTCAATTGGAGAGTATGAGGATGATATTCTGTGTGACATCTTACCAATGGAAGCTGGGCACATACTGTTAGGAAGACCATGGCAATCCGACAGAAAGGTTGTACACGATGGTTCACTCCTTCACTCACCAAGGCCGAAAGATAGTGCTGCTGCCGTTATCTCCTCAAGAGGTGTACAAGGATCAGCTGCAGCTTAAGGGGTCAAGAGAGGCACCACCACAATGCCGTAAGGCATCTAATTACTACACAAAAACTGTACCAACCAAACATTCACTTATTAACCGTCTCGTGCTTTTATTCGTGTTCAAAGACACCTTAGCTTCTTTATCTAACCTAGAGCCGGTTTTGCCGAGCAAAATGTCTTCTCTTTTGCAGGAATTTGAAGATGTTTTCCCAGAGGAGATTAAAGACGTACTGCCTCCTATTAGGGGAATTGAGCACCAAATCGATTTGGTTCCTGGCGCTTCTCTACCAAACAGACCCGCCTACCGAACCAACCCTATGGAGACTAAGGAACTTCAAAAACAAGTGGATGAGCTGCTAAAGAAGGGGCATATCCGAGAGAGCATGAGCCCTTGTGCCGTTCCCGTACTTCTCGTGCCAAAGAGGGATGGCAGCTGGCGTATGTGTGTAGATTGCAGAGCAATCAACAACATAACGGTTAAGTATCGACATCCTATCCCTAGACTTGCTGATATGCTTGATGAATTGCATGGTTCTGTCATTTTCTCTAAGATAGATTTAAAAAGTGGCTATCATCATATTAGAATGAAAGAGGGTAATGAGTGGAAAACTGCATTCAAAACTAAGCATGGTTTATACGAATGGTTAGTGATGCCATTTGGGCTAACAAATGCACCTAGCACTTTTATGAGATTGATGAATCATGTCCTTAGATGAGTTTGTAGTGGTTTATTTCGATGACATCTTAGTCTACAGCAAGAATCTAGACGATCATATTCAGCATGTTAGTAAGGTTTTAGAAGCGCTTAGACAAGAAAAGTTATATGCCAACCTTAAGAAATGCACTTTCTGCACAGATAATCTTGTGTTTCTAGGCTTTGTCGTAAGTGCAGGGGGAATTAAGGTGGACGAGGAAAAGGTGAAAGCCATTGGAGAATGGCCCACGCCTAAGAGCTTATGTGAAGTTAGGAGCTTTCATGGACTAGCTGGGTTCTATAGGCGCTTCATAAGAGATTTTAGCACGTTGGCTGCTTCACAAGAAACCGCCTTCAGCACATTAAAGGATAAGCTTATCAATGCTCCTATTCTAGGTTTACCTAGTTTTCTTAAAACATTTGAAATAGAATGTGATGCTTCTAATGTGGGTATTGGAGCTGTTTTGATGCAGGATAAGAAAGCCATTGCATATTTTAGTGAAAAATTGGGAGGATCAACCTTGAACTATCCAATTTACGATAAGGAGCTATACGCGTTAGTGAGGGCTTTGCAAACATGGCAGCACTACCTTTCGCCAAAGGAATTCGTGATACATACTGACCATGAGTCACTTAAACATCTCAAGGGCCAACACAAGCTGAACAAACGCCATGCTAGGTGGGTGGAATTCATTGAAACCTTTCCCTATGTCATTCGCTTCAAACAAGGTAAGGACAATGTGGTCGCTGATGCATTGTCAAGGTGGTACACTCTACTCTCTACTCTTGAAACTAAGCTTCTAGGGTTTGAACATTTGAAAGAGCTTTATGGAACCGATTCTGATTTTAAAGCCATATTTGCTGAATGTTCTAAATATGGTTCTGGCCGATACTATAAGCATGATGGTTTCTTGTTTTATGAGAACCGATTATGTGTACCTAATTGTTCTGTTAGAGATCTTTTAGTTAGGGAAGCACATGGAGGAGGTCTCATGGGTTACTTTGGCGTGGCTAAAACACTGAAAGTCATGCAAGATCACTTCTTTTGGCCACACATGAGAAGAGATGTTGAACGAGTATGTTCTCATTGTGTAACTTGCAAGCAAGCCAAATCTACTACACAACCCCACGGTTTGTATTCTCCTTTACATATTCCTGAGCATCCTTGGGTTGATATTTCCATGGATTTTGTAGTAGGATTTCCTAGAACGCGGGCTGGAAGAGATTCTATCTTTGTGGTAGTTGATAGGTTCTCGAAAATGGCTCATTTTATTGCTTGTCACAAGACTGATGATGCATCGCATGTAGCTAGCTTGTTCTTTAGAGAAATTGTTAGGTTGCATGGTATGCCTAAGACAATAGTTTCTGATCGTGACACTAAGTTCTTAAGCCATTTTTGGCGCACGTTATGGTCTAAGTTAGGCACTAAGCTGATTTTTTCTACTACTTGCCACCCCCAAACTGATGGCCAAATAGAAGTAGTTAACCGCACTTTATCTACACTCTTGCGTGCTTTGATTAAAAAGAACCTTAAGTCTTGGGAAGATTGCTTGCCACATGTAGAATTTGCTTATAATCATTATGTGCATTCAGCATCTAAATATTCACCATTCCAAGTCGTGTATGGATTTAATCCCTTGTCTCCGTTGAATTTAACCCCTTTACCTGAGCGTGAAAGGCTTAGTTTGGATGGTAAGAAGAAGGCAGAGTTAGTTAAACAGATTCATGAGGAGGCCGGAATCAATATCGACGCAAAGACAAAGTTGTATGCTCAACAAGCTAACAAAGGAAGACGTGAACTCATTTTCAATGAGGGAGATCAAGTCTGGGTGCATCTAAGGAAGGAGAGGTTTCCAGCTGAAAGGAAATTGAAGCTTATGCCAAGAATTGATGGACCATTCACCGTTGTTAAGAGGATCAACAACAACGCCTATGAACTCGATCTTCAAGGTAAGTACAACATAAGTTCAAGCTTCAACGTATCTGACTTGAGCCCTTTTCTTGCAGATGAAACAGATTTGAGGTCAAGTCTTCTTAAAGAAGGGGCGGATGATATGATATTGGTCAAGACAGAACCTAACACAACGGATGAGGAGCATATGGATAAGGACTTATTGCGTGTACCAGCTGGGGCCATGACAAGATCAAGGACTAAGCTCTTCAACCAAGCTGTAGGAGGACTTGTGGTGCGGATTCAAAGTCAAGAAGAAGATAATCCAAGTCCAACCACATTGGTTCTGACTTGTAGTCAACAAATGGGTGTGTAGCCTATTTGTACTCTTTTTCCTTCACTTGGTTTTATCCCAATGGGTTTTCCAAGTAAGGTTTTAATGAGGCAAATAAGGCCAACACTTAATAAGAGGGCCCATTTTGTTGAGTTAGAATTTTAAGGCCTTTTAGCCCAAAAGACATTAGGGTTTTTCGTTTGGCTTTATGTTTTTCTATTTAAGTAGCACAAACACTTTGCTTTAAGGGCATCCACGTTTTTATCAATAGAAATAACTCAATTAGAGTATTGTTCTCTTCTTTGGTGAGCCATATCCAAAGAACTCCAACGGAATATCAAGAGACTTCCACCTCTCTTGTGTGACCTTGCTTGTCTTTGAAGTGTCGATCCTTTGGAGGACTACATCAGAAATGCTTGTTTGCAGGCATCCCAAGATGTAATAGACCCTTGTGGCAAGTGTTTCTCCCATAGGTGTGCTTTTTCTCCATTTATCTTTGTCAAATTGGTTAGTCTGTCAAACTCATCAAGATGATTCAGCGGATACTCAGAAGGTCAACCATGAAACTTGCTGTTCTGTACCATGCAGATCATACCACTCTTAATCTCAAAGTTGTTGTTGGCGATGGCTGGTGGAACAATGCCATGGCGTTGAGTGTGAATATTGGGAGCATCACCAGCTCCAATGTGTCTAACTCTCCTAGGACGGGTTCCTAGTTCAGTAGCTTGTACATGTTCTTCCATGTTCACCTGATCTGTGTATTCCTCGTTCAATCTGTTCCGTTGTTCTCGTAAGTGTTCACGGGGCAAACGGTCTATTCTGTCAGAGTATGGGATGAGATCTTCACTACCATAGGATCTGGTATTCATGAAAGTGGGTTTTGTGTTGTCTGGACTAACACTCGAGCAGGTGGTGCTCGAGTGTGTTGGTCGAGTGTTTCTGGGTTCTGATCGAGCTTTCTGGGAACAGGAGAAAAATCTGTTAGTTTTTGGATAAAGAGATAGAGAGTTTCGGAAGAATGAAGAGACTCATGGAGAGAATCGAAAAACATAATCAAGTATTTCATTCAACATAATTTTACAATGAGATTGGAAGTCTATATATAGAGGTTACAAGCTTTTTCGCAAAGGATGAAGATGGAGGCTCTCATTTGACCGTTGGAGAGGAGGTGAGAGACTTTGTGAATCCCAAGGTGGTCCCAAGCTGCGCTTCCTCGTCCCGAGAGATAGTGACTGGTCCTTGGCCTCGGTCTCTACACAAATGGATAAGGTCACATGTTCCTCTTATGTCTTCAATGGTCATGAAGTCTCCAACGGTCATATAGTTACACTCCAATTACTTCCTAAGTCATCGTTAGCCTCAAACTCCTTGAAAATCAAGTCGTGACCGAGCGTTGACTTTTATCGGAAATGCGTTGACTCGATCGTGGGTCATCCGCGGTACGTGATCCTTCCACCGTGGTACATGGCTTCTCAGACATTCGTCTTACTCGCGGTACGTGATCCTTCGTACCGCAGTACGTGAGTATCTCAGACCTTCGGCTTACCCGCGGTACGTGATCCTTCGTACCGCAGTACGTGGGTATCTCGGACCTTCGGCTTACCCGCGGTACGTACTGATGCGTACCGCGGGACGTGTATGCCTCGACTCATTTCTTACCCGCGGGAAATGAAACCTCGATCTGATACTTGCCTGCCGTACGTACTGACGTGTACCGCATGACATTAATTTCTCGACCCGATACGTGAACCTCGGTACGTACTGAGTCGTACCGTGGTTCATGATTCCTCGATCCGATGACCCTATCCGATCCGTCTTCTGCTTCGATCATTCTTCCGAACCGATTGACGGTTACTTCCATCCCGACTATGAACTTGATCCGATCACATAAATCTTTGACCCGATTGATGATTTAGTGGCCTTGATAGGTCTTGATCAATAAAATGAAGGAGCTCGGGCTTAGTTGGTCGAGCTTATCGATCGAGTGTTCCTGAAAGCAGACAAAAACCAGAAACGAGCTTAAAATATTGTAATAAAACTTAGTCCAGGAAAGTGATTTTCCTAATTGTAGCTAACTAGAACCCAGTTGGCAACGACGCCAATTTGATAAACAGGTTTTTACGGTGTGTTTTCAAATTCCCTACTGTTTATGTGATCAATTGCAGGACAGTATGGTGTCAATCCACTGGGAGAGTAACTAGCAATCAAGATGCAATCTACTCGTCCTAATCTATGCCATATTCGATTTTAGTGAATAGCAATCTAATCTAGGTGCGAATGAAATGCTAAAACAGAGTGCTAAAACAGGACGTAAAAACAAAATGTAAAAATAGAGTATTGAAAGCCGAGCAATAAACTAAAAACAGAGTATTAAAATTCACGAAAATTCAATGGAGGAAAAGGGGTTCTCGAGGTTAAGGATCAATGATTAGGGTATTCCTAGGGGTTCCACACTTGTCTATCAACCTATTTAGATGACCTATAAGCAAGGAATCACAAAGTAATCACATTCATTCTTATGCAATGGGACCTCTCTTGAACAACAACCTGACTTGACTCTTGCCCAACGATTGGAAGTTCAAGAGGCTTTAAGTATGCACCTTACAAAGCCTAATAACACCCTAGCCAATCAATCTCTTGAGCTATGAGAGGTTATCTCAACCTAAGCATATTCAAGTGATTCCCCAAACGCCTCTTGGGGGGGAATCACCAAGAAATCTAATTTCAATTGATTAGAAAGAAATAAGCATTAAGAACACTTATTAAAGAGATCTAAAAACTTTAATAAAACATAAACAAATCATGAAGTAAAGCATAGACTCATAATCGAAATTTAATTGCATAAACTTAAAGATTATTGTAAAGTAGAAATCACAAATTGCTTAAGAGAGACATCGGAAATTTCTAGAAAAGATGATATATTAAAAGTCGAAGTTCTAGTACAATTTATAGATCAACAAAAGATCTTAAGTCTTAAAGAAAAAGGAAAATTACTTAAAGAGAAAAAGGGAAAATTCCCTAGAAAGAGAAATGGAAAATTCCTTGAAAAGAGAAAAGGAAAATTCCTTAAGAAAAGAAAATGGAAAAAGGCCTAAAATAGTTGGGCTTTTGCATTTTCACATAAAGGAGTACCATTGGGCCCTTTTTACAAAAAGCCCAAAAGAAAAGTCAACTCTGTGAAAAGTCAACGTTATGGTCCGAAAATCCACTCGACCATGTGTGGTCGAGTGTCATGCTCGAGTGTCATGGAGATATGCCAAATCTTCTAGATCACGTCCCGAACTTTAACTCTAGGTCAGCCGATTTTCCATTGGTCTTCTTGTAGTCCGAAATTCTTCATGATAAGCTCCATAAAGTGCCTAAAAATACCCTTTATGTAATGTGTGCAATGCCCAACACTAAGTATGAAAATCATGCCTAAAAGGACTTAAAACAATGATAATAATGCAGGTATACAAAACATGCTAAATAATGGTCCTAAAATGTGGTAAAATGCAGACACATCAAGGTGATAAAGAAAGATATAGGATTCAAGTGGGAAAAGCCCCAGAAGGTCGCTTTCCAACAGCTCAAGGAGAAGCTCACCAATGCACCGGTTCTTGTTCTTCCTGATTTTAATAAAATTTTGAGATCGAATGTGATGCTTCTGGTGTAGGAATAGGTGCAGTCTTAATGCAAGAAAGGAAGCCAATCGCCTATTTCAGTGAAAAATTGGGAGGAGCTACACTCAATTATGCTACTTATGACAAGGAATTGTATGCACTAGTTCGAGCTCTACAAACATAGCAGCACTACCTCTGGCCCAAATAATTCGTCATACATACCGATCACTTGTCTCTCAAGTACCTTAAGGGACAGCAGAAGCTCAACAAGAGACATGCTAGATGGATGGAGTTTGTAGAAACCTTCCCATATGTCATAAGGTACAAACAACGTAAGGAAAATATAGTGGCTGATGCACTATCTAGAAGGTATTCTCTTCTTTCGACTTTGGAAGTCCAATTACTTGGATTTGAACATCTTAAGGAGTTATATGAGACTGACAAAGACTTTGAAGAACCCTTCAAGTTGTGTGCTGAGTTTGCTGCAGGGAAGTTTTATAGACAAGACGGTTTTCTATTCTATGAAAATCGCCTATGCATACCTTGTTGTTCAGTTCGTGAGCTGCTGATTAAGGAAGCACATGGAGGAGGATTAATGGGACATTTCGGGATAGCTAAGACCCTTAAGATTGTACAAGACCACTTCTATTGGCCGCATCTAAAGCGAAATGTAGAGAAGGTGTGCAATCGATGTGTTAAGTGCAAAGAGGCTAAGTCTAAGATTCAGCCTCACGGTTTGTATACTCCTCTCCCTATTCCCATGCATCCTTGGACTGATATTATTATGGATTTTGTGCTAGGATTGCCTAGGACTAGAACTGGTAGAGATTCGATTTTTGTGGTTGTCGATAGGTTCTCTAAGATGGCGCATTTAATAGCATGTCACAAAACCGACGATGCATTGAACATTGCTAATATCTTCTTTAGAAAAGTTGTTAGATTGCATGGAATGCCTAGAACTATTGTTTCAGATAGAGACACTAAGTTTCTTAGTCATTTTTGGAGAACTCTCTGGTCTAAGCTTGGTACTAAGCTCATGTTTTCTACTACATGTCATCCACAAACCGATGGTCAGACTGAAGTAATAAATAGGACTTTGTTTACCTTGCTTCGTGCTATCATTAAAAGGAATCTGAAAACGTGGGAGGATTGTTTATCTCATGTAGAGTTTGCATACAACCATTCAATGCATTCTGCCACTAAATTCTCTCCTTTTCAAATTGTTTATGGATTTAATCTCATTTCACCATTAGACTTGATCCCTTTGCCTTTGAGAGAGAGTATAAGTGCAGATGGTGAGGAGAAAGCTGAATTGGTGAGACAAATACATGAGAAGGCCAGAATCAACATAGAGGAGAAAACGAAGTTATATGCCAAGAAAGCTAACAAAGGGAGGCGCCATATGGAATTCCAAGAAGGAGACTTGGTGTGGATTCATCTTAGAAAGGAGCGCTTTCCAGCTGAAAGGAAGTCCAAGCTAATGCCTATGATCGATGGACCATTTGAAGTGACAAAGAAGATCAACAACAATGCCTACCAAATCGATCTGCAAGGTAAGTACAATACCAGCTCTAGTTTCAATGTTTCTGACTTGATCCCTTATGTTGCAGATGAATCGGATTTGAGGACAAATCCTTCTCAAGAGGGAGGGGATGATGTGATCATGGACATCTCAACTCCCCAACATGGAGAACACAACAAGGAAGACGCGGATAAGCATGAAGATGAAGCTGAATTGGAAGTAGCAATACCGAGTGGACCAATGACTAGAGCTAGAAGGAAGTTGCTGAACCAAGTTATTGAAGGAATGCTCATTCGGATGCAGACATCCAAATTTCCAGAACAGCATAACTTGATGCTTACACTAAGCACTCAAGAAGGTTAGCTAATGGGCGTGTTAACCATTCAGCACTCTTTTTCCCTTAAGTGTGTTTTATCCCAATGGGTTTTGCACTAAGGTTTTTAATGAGGCTGAAGGGTTTACACATTCCTTAGGCCCATTAGGCTAATAACTTAAGCCCATGATTTTACCCTAAAGATACCCTAATTTTTGTGGCTTCTTTTCTATTTATACCTAAGTTTGCTCTGTAAAACTCATTCAATCATCATTCTAAATAGAAAACTTTTTGAGGGTTTAATCTCCTGAATTCTTCTAAGGTGTGTTATATCCTTAGTTACTGATCACTAGTGTGTAGTATCTAGAGATCTTAGAGTTCTTTTGAGTGTGTAATATCTCATCAAACTCGACATCTATCTGTTCCATTCGTCATCATTCACATTATACACCGGATCCTGCCCTTATCACAAAATCGATCAAACCTTCGTCAAGCTCAGATCCTAGGAGGTTCGTGTTATTAGAGCTTCCATAGCTTCAGCTAAAAGCTCCATTGTACTTGAAAGGAAGTCAAAAGATCTCACAGTAACTAGTTCTTAGACAAAAGAAAGGAAATAAAAGCCTAAAAAAAACGAAAATCCTAATCCTACTAGGAATAGGATTCCTAAACTAATCCTAATTCTAACAGGAATTATTAACCTAAACCTAAAGCAAACATGAATTAGAAGAAAACCCTAATCCTAAATCAATTAGGAAAACATGAAACCTAATCCTAAGGGACAACAAAAACGTTTCTCTAAACCTAAACAACAAGAACCGAACAAAACTAACCCTAACAAAGATTGGAAACAAAAAATATCAAGAGCAAGAGAGATTAGGGTTAGAAATTTCTCAGCCTTGGCACAGAGTTGGCTCTGATACCACTTGATGTGATCTTCCGTAGGATAGAACTCTGTAAATTGGGGCTAGAGTAGTCGGAATCGAATGAAACTTGAGCAGCGGAAAGATTGGAGTGTGAGAAACTTGGTTATGAGTTTGGAGCGGATTTGATCGAGTATTTCCCGAGATACGTGGCAAAGGTCTCTGTGAGACAAAGAACTGAAGGATTGATGGAGATGGGTATGGCTGCTGATTCGTGTGAATTGGTGGGGTGACGAATTGAAGTGATTAAATGGATAGTTTCTGTGATTATATGAATTAAGTGAAGAATCTCTTGGCTCAAAACGTGATGGGAGATTCAGGCTCTAGGATTTCAAGAACCGTGGGTTGAACATGGATTACTCAATAAGAAGTCTTTTTAAATGATAATACTCTAAAAAAAGTTTACAGCAAGTTCTGGGGTTTAAATATAACCCTATAACCAAAACAACATGTAGTTTTAAACAAAAACAACATGTAGTTTGAAACTTATAAAAAACACAGCAAAGCGTTTAAATAAAAACAACGAGGCGTCCCCTAATGGTGCACCTCAAAATCTACTAAGTACAAAACCAGATTGGTTTGTACATTATTCTCCTAATGGTAAGACTCCTAAGTAACTTGCCGTAGTGATTCCATCTGCCTCATTAAAAACCATGAGAGAAAACCCAATTGGTGTGGGTTTGAGTAACACACATTGCGAAAGCTAGAGAGAATAAGAGATTAGAGAGTTATTAAGAGAATATGAAGAGAGCTTCCATTAAATCTCCATTAATGTTTAAGGATACAAGAGTTTAGCTTAAATAGACAGAAAAATCGCAAAGGAGAAGAGGAGAAGAGAGAGAAGAAGTCGCTGGAGGCTGGAGGGGACCACCTGGAGCCGTTGGCGACTGGAGGGGACCACCTGATCTTCACGCGCCCTCGCCGGGACCACTTCCTGGGACGCACGCGCCCAACGGTCATATCAGCGGGACCACATTTGATCGTTGGAGGAAGACCGACGACCTCATCCTGAAATGATCATAAGGCGCCTCCCAACTTGCTTCCCACGTCTCATTGCCTTGCGCCCTACATCTTCTCGCCTTGCGTCTCACGGCTTCTCTTTTTCCCGAAGTCGCGCCCAACCGAAGTGATGCGCATCCTCCGATCTTCCTAAGGATAAATGTCACTAGGCCTCTGGGATTTTATTGGTGTGGCCTAGTGAGGATGCTTGGCCAATACTCCCCCTCAAGCTAAGCCCCAAAGCATACACCTCGGTAAAAACCTCACAAAGGAAAACCCATTGGGACAAAACCTTTATGAGGGAAAAAGAGCATGTATACTTTGAGGTTAGGAGACATGAGGTCAAGGGCAGTCAAGGCTTACAAGTCCAATTTTGCCATAAATATGGTTGCAAACCTTGTAGCTTGCGGCCTTGGTGAAGATGTCTGCCAATTGATCTTCACTTGGTGTGTAACACGGAAGGGTCACTCCCTGAGCTATGCGTTCCCAAACTTTGTGGCAGTCCACTTCAATACTCTTGGTCCTCTCATGAAAGACTGAGTTGTTGGCTATGTGAATTGCTGCTTGATTATCGCAATGCATTATGGTCGGTTCATTGGTGTCATAACCTAGATCTTTGAGGATACTCCGGAGCCACACCGACTCATCCATTAGTTTCCTCATTGCTCGGTATTCCGCTTCTGCGGTAGAGCAAGCCACCACCTTTTGCTTCTTGGTCTTCCAAGTCACCAAGTTCCCTCCAATGAATGTGCAAAAACCAGTAGTAGACTTCCTATCGTTCCTATCACCTGCCTAATCCCAAGATAGATTAGTAGCTAAGGAAAGCACAACCCTTACCGTATGAAGCTTGGCAACTAGAGCAAAGGTGTCTGTATAATCCTTCCCGTAGGTTTGAGTGAAGCCTCATGCAACAAGATGTGCCTTGTAGCATTCAAGCTCTCCATTAGCCTTATACTTAATGGTAAAGACCCATTTGCAAGAGACAACTTTCTTTCCCGGAGGAAGTTCAGCCTCAGCCCATGTGTTATTGACATCCATTGCGGCGGCTTCAGCATTAACCGCCTCCATCCAGGCAGGGTTTTGACTAGCTTCGGTAAACGTCTTGGATACCTGATCCAACTCAATTTCCCCAAGGAAAACTTTAAACTGAGGTGGTACAAGGTTCATAGAGAATACCGTTTGAGTCGGATGAGCTATAGCAAAGGCATTATAATATGTCCGCGTTTCTACCCATCGTGAGGGATCCTTACGCACCCTCGTACTACGACGAAGTGGTTGAACGGGCTGAGAATCACGACCCGGAACAGACCCATCATCATGCAAGCCAGACGTCTAGGAAGTCACAGGCCAATCAGTATACGCGGTCAGGTAAGAATCCTCGGCCGGATTGACAGTCGGAACTGGAGGAGGCGTCGGGGAGGGTGCGTCCGGAACACTTGCAGAAGGATCATGATTCGAGTCGGGAACAGCGGGATGTGTATGCGTATCGGTATCGGAAGGCAAAGAGCGGTGCGGAGACCGTGAGCACGAAGGACGCGTCCCAGCGGGTGCAGCATCCGTTTCCCGAGAGAGACCTAAATGTTGGAGGAGAAGCCGCAAGCTGGCGGCTCGGTCTAGATTTGGCTCAGATAAGTCCTGAAGGTCATCCCACGTAGTAACATCATACAATCCTCTATCTTCCAAAAATTTAACATCACGAGACACATACACTCTTCTTGACTCCGGGTCATAACACTTATAGCCTTTTTGTGTCGGAGAATAGCCAATAAACATACACCGTTTACTTTTGGCTTCAAGCTTGTTGCGGAGATCTCCGGGGACTAAAACAAAACAAAGACACCCAAATACACGTAAGTGATCTAAATGTGGTTCAGTTTTGTTAAGTACCTTAAATAGAGACACATCCCGAAGAATCTTGGTAGGGGTTTGATTAATCAAATAGCATGCTGTCATGACAGCATCTCCCCAAAAATGTTTTGGAACGTGCATATGAAACATGATTGCTCGTGTAATTTCCATTAGATGCCGATTTTTACGTTCGGCCACAGCATTTTGTTGCGGATTATAAGGGCAACTTGTTTGGTGAAGGATTCCTTGTTTGGCAAGGTGTTCTTGGAACACTCGACTCATATACTCACCACCATTATCCGTTCGTAATACCTTCAATTTCGCATTAAAGTGATTAGTGATGTAAGCTTCGAAATTTTTAAATGCATCAAACACTTTATCTTTTGATGGCATCAAGGTAATCCATGTGTATTTTGACTTCTCATCAATAAATGTCACAAAGTATCTATGTCTATCCCTAGATATGCACGGCGAAGTCCATACATCAGAATGAAAAAGATCAAAGCAATTATCATAAATGGTCGATGATGAGGGATAAACAGTTTTGCAATGTTTTCCTAATATGCAAGCTTCACAATCACTAATATTGTCAAAGGATAATTGAGGTAACATAAGGTTCAAAGCACGAAAATGAGGGTGGCCAGCCCTTACATGCCAAACAGAGGGTTTCAAGCCAACAGCCGAATTCGAAAAACCAACATTAGTGTTATAAAACTTAGAAAACATCTTAGAATCTTCAAGGATGTACAATCCGTCTTGGATTCTGCCTTCTCCGATCATGCTCCCAGTCTTAATATCCTGAAACTTAACACCATTAGGACCAAAGATAACATAACAATTTAGATCATTTACCACTTTCCTAACCGATAACAAGTTTGAGGAGAAACCGGGCATAAAGAAGGCTTTCATTTTCTTGTTAAGTAAGCCTAAATTCCCTACACCACTAACCGATACCTTAGCCCCATTGGCAATTACCAC
Organism: Lepidium sativum; assembly: GCA_023374145.1. NCBI lineage: Eukaryota > Viridiplantae > Streptophyta > Magnoliopsida > Brassicales > Brassicaceae > Lepidium > Lepidium sativum. The sequence continues at coordinate 16,241 of JAKUCM010005407.1, read as the reverse complement.
ACTCCCTAAAGCTGGTTCAATGTCACTAATTAGCTCCCTATCACTAATCATGTGGTGAGAAGCTCCCGAGTCAATGATAATCGGCTTAAATAAAGAGTGTGTGAGAAGAGACAAATACTGAGTTATCGAGATAAGTTAAAGGGAATCAATATCTGTTATTATCAGTCTGGTTTGGGTGGTTCATACCGCTTTTATTTAAATTTTGTTTAACAAATTCTAGGTCAAAAATTGTATTTGATAGGAGAAATTTGATAGATTTTTCGTTGATGTTAATGGTATACATTTTTAGCTGCCGATAAAAGTTCTTTGACTCGGAAGCTGAAGCATGACTGGTTATAGAAGGAGTCAATCAGCTTATCCTCGAGATTGCTGGTTGTCATGAGCAAATTGCTGAGCAAGCTGTAGAACATATACATCAAAAGTACTTTCGTCTCTTTACCATCAATTGTCTCTCATATGGGGTACCAAAATGGTCTTTTATCGGTGTGGACTCATAATTGCAACTTTTGTAAAAAAATTTCTTTGTCAGTGAGGTAATTCTGACCCTGGGTAGCTCAAGAACAGTATTTGAGTTTCTATGTGCTGCAAAGGAGAAAAAAAGGTCTTTTCGTGTATTTGTTGCCGAAGGTGCTCCAAGGTTTTGGTTTTTAATATATGCTTTCCGCTTTGCACAATATTTGAAATCTCTGAGATGTCATCTAATACAGCGGCTTCATATTAAATGTCTTTTGTCCAATTTTTCTATATTAGGTATCAGGGTCATCAATTAGCAAAAGAATTGGTAGCTAGAGGCTTGCAGACCACTGTGATCACTGACTCTGCAGTGTTTGCTATGATATCTCGAGTGAATTTGGTACATACTCTTTCCTGCCCAACTTTATGTTCTCTTGTCCTAGGCTTCTTATTAGATCGCTAATGTTGTTATAATGCACAGGTTATAATAGGAGCTCATGCAGTGATGGCCAATGGTGGGGGTTATAGGACCTGTTGGTGTCAACATGGGCTGCTCTTGCAGCACAAAAGCACGCAGTCCCATTTGTGGTTCTTGCTGGTAGTCATAAGGTTGGTTTCAAGTTATATGTATTTGCTCAAACTATTGATTGCTCTCAAAAGTTGACTTAGGAATTTTTTAATATATCAACCAGTTGTGTCCACTCTATCCTCACAATCCGGAGGTATTACTAAACGAGCTGAGATCTCCTTCTGAACTGTTGGATTTTGGCGAATTCTCTGATTGCCTGGATTTTGGAGCGGGTTCTGGGTCTCCACTTCTACAAGTTGTCAACCCAACGTTCGATTATGTACCACCAAACCTTGTTAGTCTCTTTATAACAGACACGTAAGTCTCGCACATATATTTATGGTTTCCTCTATTTACTTGTTTAGATAAGAAGCTGATGATAGCAGTATCTTTCTGGTTACAGGGGAGGACACAATCCATCATACATGTACCGTCTTATTGCCGACTATTACTCTGCTGATGATTTGGTGATGTAGCAAGAGAAAAGTAGTTTTGGGGGTCAATTAGTTGGACAACAACACTCACTGGGTCAGTCACTCACAATTGGAGAATATATGTTATATTGCACAAAATAGTTGCTCAAGGAGCGAATGAGAAAGAGAAGACATCTCTGTCTGGAATTGGTCAGGCCAAGTTTATTTTTGCCGTGTATTTGAGTTAACTGTTTTTGGCTCAGTCGCAATAGAGTTGGTTATAAACTTTTTCTTCAACATTTTGTGTTTGCCAACAGAAATTACTACCGGAAAGTTTTATTTACAAAGTTTCTTAAATTATTAAAAGTCAAACTAAGTCCTACATTTAAGGGAATTATATTCTTTAATTACTATCTCAGTGCGAATGGAATTATATTCTTTAAATTACAATTATATTTTTTTTTTAATTTGTTTTATCTATTTTATATTGAATAATGAAAATTTATGATTTTATTAATGTTTTTATGCAATATTTGTTTAAAAATATTATATTTGGATCAAATATATAGATTTAAAAAGTATAAGAGAACTTTTAGAAATTATTAATTAAATAGATAAATCAAAATATTATTAAAACATTCATTTGAAGAAAGAATGAAGGAAACAGCAAACTCCTTGTTATCTATCTATCTATCTACAGAGAATTTCATCTTTGAAGAAAGAAAATGTAGGCATGTCTTATAAAGCCCTAGTGTCTCACATGAGCCCATATGTTGCCTCACAGGTAATTTCGCTTCAACGCAGCGACAACGACACTTGCGTTCGTTTTTTCATGTGGGTCTGCAAGCATTCCTCGTATTGTTTCGACCTAGCTCAAAAAACTCAGCTTTTGAAATGGATTGTTTGTTTCGGTCTGTATCGAGTTGCGCATGATGTTATTGTTGCGTTGATAAGGGAATGTAGTAGATGCGAGACAGACATGTTGAAGCTAATGGGTTGTTTTGATGAGCTGAGAGAGGTTACTGGGTTCCGGTTAAATTACCCTTGTTAGAGCTCTCTTTTGATGTCCTTGGCTAAAATTGACTTAGGGTTTTTGGCTTACGTGACTTACAGACGAATGGAAGCTGACGGATTTGTTGTTAGAATGATTGATTACAGAACCATTGTTAATGCATTGTGCAAGAATGGACTCACGGAAGCCGCTATGATGTTTATGTGTAAGGTCCTTAAAATTGAGTTTCTGTTAGATTATCACATATGCACTTCGTTGTTTTGGGTTTTTGCTGGGAACTGAATCTTAGAGATGCACGCGAGGTGTTTGGCAATGGCCTGTCAACTGACATTGTGAGCTATAGTGTTTTTATTGATGGGCTTTGTGGGGAAGGCCATATGAATGTGGCGTACTGGCTACTTAGAAAGAATGATGAACTCGTTTGACCTCGAGCCTGACTGTCTCACATTCACCGCTATAATCGATGCTTTCTGCAAAGAAGGGAAGGCAGATGTAGCTAGCGCATTCATAGATTTGATGCTTAGAAAAGGAATAAACATAGATAAAGTAACAGGCACTACTCTTATTGATGGCTTCTGTAAAGCCAGTAAAACCCGCGATGCATTGTTTATCCTCGAGACATTACTTAATATGAGAATATTAAAACCCTCTCACTCCCTGAATGTGCTTCTTGATGTACTCAGTAAAGTTAGGCTTTAGCAATGCTCGGGAAATTAAATAAGCTTGGTTTAGTTCCTTCTGTAGTGACTTATACAACATTGATTGACTGCTTGATTCATTCAGGTGATATTAGTGGTTCTTACAGGATGTTAGAACTGATGAAGTTAAGTGGTAGTTTGCCGAATGTGTATTCATACACAATCATCATCAATGGTCTTTATCAATTTGGAAGAGTTGAGGAAGCAGAGAAGCTTCTTTCTGCTATGCAAGATTCAGGAGTTTCGCCAAACCATGTTACTTATACCATGATGGTGAACCGATAATGGAAGACTAGATTGTGCTATTGAAACCGTAAGAGTGATGCTTGAAAGAGGATATGAACTAAATGATCGTATCTATTCTTCTTTATTACATGGAGTTGTCTTATCTCAGAAGGGTATTAATAACTTAGATGGGAGTACTGCGTCAGATATTGCTCTTACAGAAACCGATCCTGAATGTAACTGCCAACTCATATCCCTTGTTGAACAACTAGGTGGATGTACCAGCAAATTATGTGTTTTCTTGGTCACACGGTTATGCAAACAAGGAAGAACAGATAAGTCAAACGATATGATCCAGACTATGCTCAAGGATGGCCTTTATGTTGAGAAGGCCATAGACATCATCATAGAATCTTATTGCAGAATCTTATTGCAGCAGGAAGCAACACAGCAATTGTCAGGAGCTGATAACTCTTGTTCTCAGAAGCGGGTTCGTCCCAAGTTTTAAATCTTTCTGCCTAGTGATTCAAGGTTTGAAGAAGGAAGGATAGACTGAGTGGGCGAGGGAGCTTGTTGTAATGGAGCTTCTAAGCGCAAATGGAGTTGTAGAAACAAGTAGAGTATTGCCGTATATTGACTGTCTCATGGAAGGAGTTGAAACTAGTGATTACAGTGAAGTCATAGATATAGTTGATCAATTGCACTCTAGAGAAAGACCCACCTTTTAAAAAATAACTCTTTGTATATCAATTTCTTTTTCTTTGTTACTAAGAATTCTCTACAAGTAGAAAAAAAAGAAGAAGCTTGAATTCCTATTGTTACTCTGGTTTTATACCACTAAGATTAGCCCAGCACAAATCTCAATACCCGAAATCTATCCAAACTAAAAGAAACCAAATCCCAGTAGTTTTTTTTTTTTTTTTTTTGTCAAAAATCCCAATAATTTTTTTTTTTTTTCAACGGCAGATTATATTAGATCGGCCGGCCCAATAGTCAAATTCTTACATAATGTAGGCAGGAGGACTCGATCCCGGATTATGCAAATGCGCTACTTTAAGTAGACTTACCGCCTGCCACTAGGCTAGATGCCATTTGCCTAGTAGTTTTAAATGTATGGATCTAGAAAATCTAATTTAAATTTGAACGAAACCAAATAAAAAATCGAATATATTTTTATTAAATTTTGGATTTTTAAAATGTTTTCAATTAAATTTGTATTAATATTAATTATTTATAGGAACTTTAAATAAAAAATCTCAATTCGATCCCAATTTATACTCAAATCGATATAATTACGGGCTAATTCCATAAAGATATTGAACGGTTTAAAGATAGTCGTATAACTTGCACGTTAACGAAATCTACAAAATTGATTTTGGGCTTAGCCCGAATGTTAAATTGTCGGAAAAGCCCTTCTTCTATGTCTGTCACTATAAATTTCATTTTGCCATTGTGAGACTAAAGTTTCTGTTTTTCTTGGCTGGGGTTTTGAGAGAGAAAGAAAGAAAGAGAGAAAGATTTTCTTTTCCTTCAAAGATCTACAAACCCATCTATATATATAAAAAACTCGTAATTAAAGAGAAAAAAAAAGACACAAGAACATTACAGATATATACAGAAGGTATATACGCACCCATATGCCAACACATGGAGATTGATAGAAAGAGAGAGAGATAAGAGAGAAGAGAGATATTTCTCATCACTTTCTTCGGTGTATATAAACTTTTTAAGCAAGGCTCATTTAAAGAACATCGTTGATTTGTATTTTTTCCCACAAGCCTTGATTTTTAAAGTTTAATTTCGTGTTTTTGGTTTTTCAAAGTTTTGAATTTGATCTGCCCATACTTGAGAGCTAATTTACGTTTTAGTGCTATCTTGCGTGGGCAATTGGTGCACTGAGCAATTCTTTGGGCATGTTGGTGATTTAGTCGTTAATTTTTTCTAGGGTTTGATAGGATCGCGACCTTGATTTGACTTGTCGAAAGAGTCTGTGGGATTGAATTGAAACAAGTGTATATCTTGATTCGCGGAATTTGGGAAATTGGGTTTCTTCACATTCGATCGGAAAGAGGCCAACTTGTTGGCGGCTTGCGATAAGTTCATGAGCTAACGAGGTGCTTTCAGCTGCTCATATATTTAATTTGACACCCAAAGTACTTAATTTGAGTTACGAAATGGAATTTAATGGTTCTGCTGTTGATTCCTGCTGGTTCTTTTTCGCAGGATAGCTACAAATCTAGAGGTTCCAAGGGGAAATTTCTAATTTTGTAGTGTATCAAAGGATCTGTGAAGTTAGGATTTAAGTGGTTTGGGAGACCACAGCGAGAGTTTGGAGCTTCTAAGTGTGTTTCTATTGATATGGTGGACTGGATCATAGATCCTGATCTGGTCAAGTGTTGGGATAAAGGAGCGAGTAAGTAACAAAAGTGGTTGAAAGCATACCACTTTACGGTTTTGACGGATAAGTGCGATGTCTCGTTGCTTCCCATTTCCACCTCCAGGATATGAAAAGAAGATTAGAACCGAGGAAGCTGACATTTTAATAAAGGTTCGACATGTTACCTCTTAGGATCTACTCTCCTTTGAAATCATGATCCTTCAGGTGTTGGATAGTGACTTGAGTACTTAGGTTACATGTCTTGCCTTTAGCCTTTTTGCATATCATGAGACTAGACACTGATGAGTTTCTCTACTTTTCGTACTTTTCTTATTTACTGGAGAAAATGATGAATGGCGAACTTGTGGGATCCCTTGTCTTGTTTTGTGGAAAATATGGAGCCAATAAAGTGTTAGAGTAAGGGATATGGAGACTGTTTCAGAATTAGTTTCTCATATAAATGTAGCATTACTGTTAGTTGATCAAGGGTGAGGCAGTGTCACGCAAAGCAGCGATTTAGATAAAGGAATTGATACATGTAATGAAAACCATTAATGCTGATAGACTAAAACAATATCATATGAGAAAAACACAATTGCCAATGAATTGGCATAGATAAGTTAAGGAATCATACACGTGTTGTCATATCTGCTGTAGTACTAGTACCTATTCATTTCTTGAACTAGTACTTACTGGTCTGCCCTTATTGTCCCTTCACCTTGATTTTTAGTACTACATGGCAAGTGTTGCAGATCCTTGACTAACTTAGAAAGCTGAGATGGTGGGTTTAGATGTTAGATAACTGTATCCCATTGATTATTGGTGTAAGGCTTTGCTTATCTGACTTGAACTTTACTGTAGACTTAGGAATACCACTACTGTGACTCTCTCAGGAATAAGGACGTATGGGTATACTTTTTGCTCAACAATATGAGAAAGTATGAGAATAATTTCCTAGGAGTAGTTGTTTGTACGTCTTGAGAAACTGCAGGATATGTTATTGGGAAGAGTAGTAAATAACAAACGCTTTAAGAATTAGTTTGTGGAGGTAAATAATGTTTCAGTTGTTTTTTTTTTCTCAAAACAACTTAATTTGACCCAAGAAATGATAAGTAAAAGTAACTAGTTCTTTATGTCTTTGTTCTAATCATCACGTTTATGTGTGTGGTCTTTTCCTCGTGGGATATATACCGCAGGAAAAGCACAAGGAGAAGAAGCACAAGAAGGACAAAAAAGATAAAGAAAAGAAAGAAGCAAAAAAGAAAAAGGATAAAGAAACAAACAGAGACAAACAGAAGGAACGGAAGGAGAAAAAAGATAAACACAGAGATAAAAAAGACAAAGATCGGGATAAAGAAAAGAGTAGAACTTCGGAGGAAAGAAAAGCTGCTGGTATTTTACCGAACACCAGGGACAGAGAAAAACTTGTAACAAATACCTTGCAGAGTAATGGTAATGGAGAGTCTAAGTTTATACAGGACCTGGCAAGAAGGATCAGAGATGAAGAAGAAGCTACAGAAAGTGAAAGTCAAACTCCAAGAAAATTTGATTTGCCTTATGGAGTTACAGAAAACAACCATATCAGCCCAGTTCCCCAAACCAACCATACAAAAGTTGACGAGAGGAGAATCAATATTCAGAGAAACTTTGCTATGGCAAAAACGTCTGAAAATGCGGTTCATCGAGTATCAACTTACGTGGATCAGAAAGGAGCTAAGGTTATGGTTAAAGCAGTGGAAAAAAAAGATAATGCAAAGAATCAAGAAAAGAATCAGCCTAGGCCAAGTGTGATAAAGATTGACAAGCAGTTGGATAACGAAGGGATTAAGAATAGTGAACCAAAGAGCTCAACCGATAAAAGTAGTAAAGAGGAGAAAACAGACGTGATAAACAAAACTGTTCATGAGATATCAAAGTTTGCAGAGAGAGGGCCCAGATTAAAAGAGAGAGAACACGACTCTGTGGATACTAGGAACTTTAGAGTGCAGGACCTTACAAAGGCGGGGGTAAAGAACCATACCGCTGAGGGAGTTCTTGGCAAACGAAAGGATCTTGTGACTAATGGATTGTTGTGTGGTGAGTCCTTCCCTGATCCAACTCTTTTCTTAATAAAAAGGATAATATATTTATATAAAGGTGTTGTTGTATCTTATGTTTATTCAATCATCTTTCTTTAAGTTATTCGTGATAACTCATTTGATATCTTTATACATTACATATTCATTTTCTCTGAGTCTTTAATGGAAGATTGATTTTGCTGATCTTTGTTTTCCTGCAATATGTGTTTTTTTTTTTAGTGCTATTACTGTTTTCTAACTTAAGTATGGGTTCTTTATTTGTTATGCAGAAAATGGATTTAGGCCAAACAAGATACAGAAGCCAGTTGCTCCTCCTATATCATCCATGGAAAATGGAAAAGAGTTGAGGGCATGCCAAACTCATCCAAAGCCGGTTTCTGAGTTGAAAGGGACAGTGTGTAAGCCGGAGGTTAAAGAGTATAGGGTTAACGGTTTCATTAATTCTCACGAACCTAAAAGTCATCCACCTGTTTCTTCAGTGAAAGTGAAAGAAAACAATGAAGCATCTACAAAAAAGCGGCCTCATCCAGACTTAAAGTATTTGGATCAGATACTTAACGTACCGAGAAGGGAGGAACTGCATGAAGTTGATGATGAACAAGTATGGCTATTTGGTCAGTCAGGTGTGAAGTTTATAAATAAGGAGAGAGCAGATTTTGCAGCTGCATCGGTGGAGACTCAGCAAGTTTGGAATAAGGCTCTTAGAATAGAACCTGCTGATATTGTAGCTCTTCCATATGTTGTTCCACTCTAATTTTTTTTACATTCAGATGTTTTTTAACGTCAACCCAAGAGAAAGATTCTCCCTCGCATCGCATTGCAGTGACTCAATGACATTTGCTGCATCGATAGCCCGGCAAACTGGAATGGTAGATTTTGCAGTATGACTGGTTGGCTGAGATGAAGGAAGTTTCCCCAGTAGAACAAGTCAAGTCAGTATGGGCTGTGTAGGTTTCAGAGTAAAATCATTTTGAGAGTGATTGTTGGCAATGAGATCTGCGATGAAGATTTGTTAGACTTTTGATTCAGTTTTGATTTGGCTGTGTCATCATCAAGTAGATGAGAGTAGCGTTAAGTTGTATATTAGATAAAATATAGAGAATTGGGGACAGATCTTATAAATTACCCTCTAATGCATTACATTTGTATCTACGTTGTTTCACCTTTACGGGTCAAAATTATTCTTGGAATTCATACAAATCTGATCTCCCTTGTATACAGATTACTTTGTCTCATATTTGCCATTTTTGTACAGAGAGATGTAAACTCAAGCTCTGGATACGTGAACAGATTTTGGAACAACTTCTCTGTTTTCTAAACAAAGTGCAATAGCAAAAGTCTGGCTACCAAAAGAGAAGTTAGTGACAAAAATTTGTGTAGGAATTGATAAAGTATTTATCTTTTTATATGTGACTTTGTGAAAGTTGAAATATTTGTGTAATTACCAAATATGTAACAATGTAACTGTTCCTAATACTTAGCAAACTTTTTTTTTCTGATAAAAAACCGAAGCTCTTTCAAAGAACACCATTTTGTATTTTTCCATAAGCCTTAATTTTAAAGTTTAATTTCGTATTTTAGTCTCCCAAAGTTTCGAAATTTGATCCGCCCATACTTGAGAGCTAATTTACGTTTTAGTGCTATTGCGTGGGCAATTGGTGCACTGAGCAATTCTTTGGGCATGTTGGTGAATTAGTTGCGTTAAATTTTTTCTAGGGTTTGATAGGATCGCGACCTTGATTTGACTTGTTGAAAGAGTCTGTGGGATTGAATTGAAATAAGTGTATTCCTTGATTCGCGAAATTTGGGAAATTGGGTTTCTTCACATTCGATCGGAAAGAGGCCAACTCGTTGGCGGCTTCCGACAAGTTCATAAGCCGACAAGGTGCTTTGAGCTACTCATATCTTAAATACTTGAAAGTATTTAATTTGAGTTACTAAATGGAATGAATAGTCCTAACGTTGATTTCTGCTGATGGGTTTTGCAGGTTAGCGACAAATCATGAGGTTTCAAGATGGAAATTTCTAATTTTATAGTGTATCAAGGATCTCTGAACTTAGAATTGAAGTGGTTTGGGAGATCACAAAGAAAGTTTGGAGCTTCTAAGTGTGTTTTTATTGATATGGTGGACTGGATCATAGATTCTGATCTGGTCAAGTGCTGGGATAAAGGAGCGAGAAAGTAACAAGAGTGTTTGAAAGCATACCACTTTACTGCTTTGCCGGATAGGTGCGATGTCTCGTTGCTTCCCATTTCCACCTCCAGGATATGAGAAGAAGATTAGAACCGAGGAAACTGACAGTTTAATTAAGGTTCGATATGTTAACTCTTAGGATCTACTCTCCTTTGAAATCATAATCGTTCAGGTGTTTCTAAGCTTGTATCGTGCTTGATTTTGTTGGAGAGTGACTAAAGTACTTAGGTAACACGTCTTGCCTCTAGGCTCTTAGCATATCATGAGATATGAGTTCCTCTACTATGAGTACTTTTTATTTAAGGGAGAAAATGATAAATGGACGAACTTATGGGATCCATTATGTTGTTTTCTAGAAATATGGTGCCAGTAATGTTTTGGAGTAAAGGACACAGAGTCTGTTTCAGAATTAGTTTCTCTTATAAATGAAGCATTACTGTTAGTTGGTCAAGTTTGAGGCATTGTCACGCAAAATAGTTACTTAGATAAAGGAATTGATACCTGTAATGAGAGTCATTGATGATGATGGATTGAAATTACCTCATACGAGAGGATCACAATTGCCAATGAATTGGCATAGATAAGTTAAGGAATCATCCACGTGCTTTCTTATCTGCTAGTACTAGAGCCTATTCATTCCTTGGAGTAGTAGCTTCTGATCTGGCCTAATTACCCTTCCCCCTTGATTTTTACTACTACATGGCAAGTCTTGCAGCATCCTTTCCTCATTAAGAAAGTTGAGATTCTGACATATTAAAATGAATTTGTTTTCTTATATTTGGTGGTTTTGGGTGTTAGAAAACTGTATATCACTGATTAATGGTGTATGGGTTTGCCTATTCGACTTGAAGTTTACTGCAGACTTAGGAATATGTCTGAAATTCGCTCAGGAACACGAATGTAAAAGCTTCTTTTTTGTCCACCAATATAAGAATAATATCCTAGGAGTAGTTGTTTTATAGCATCTTGAGAAACTGCAGTTTATGCAATTGGGAAGACTAGTAAAGACTTCAAGTATTAGATTGTGGAGCTAAATGATTATTTATCTGGTTTCTTCTCTCAAAATTTAGTTAGGTTGAACAAAGAGATGATAACTAAAGGTAACTAAATCTTTGTATGTCTTTCTTCTAATCATCACTTATATCTGTGTTGTCTTTTTCTCGTGGGATATATTCCGCAGGAAAAGCACAAGGACAAGAAGCACAAGAAGGATAAAAAAGATAAAGAAAAGAAAGAAGCAAAAAAGAAAAAGGATAAAGAAACAGGCAGAGACAAATATAAGGAACGGAAAGAGAAAAACGAAAAACATAGAGATAGGAAAGACAAAGATCGGGATAAGGAAAAGAACAAAACTTCGGAGGATACAAAAGCTGCTGGTGTTTTACCCAACACCGTGGACAAAGATAAACTTGTAACAAATACCTTGCAGAGTAATGGTAATGGAGAGTCTAAGTTTATACATGACCTGGCAAGAAGGATCAGATATGAAGAAGAAGCTACGGCAAGTGAAAGTCAAATTCCAGAAAATAATATTTTATGTCCAGTTCCTCAAACCAACCATACAAAAGTTGAAGAGAGGAGAATCAATATTCAGAGGAACTTTGTTATGACAAAAACGTCTGAAAATGCGGTTCATCGAGTATCAACTTGCGTGGATCAGAAAGGATCTGAGGTTATGGTTAAACCAGTGGATAAAAAAGATAATGCAAAGAAAAAAGAAGTTCAAGGAAAGAATCATCGCAGGGCAAGTGTGACAAAGAGTGACAAGCCATTGGGTAATGAAGGGACTAGAAAAAGTGAACCAAAGAACTCAACCGATAGAAGTAGTATAGAGAAGAAAGAGGAGAAAATAGACGTGATAAATAAAACTGTTCATGAGATACCAAAGTTTGCAGAGGGAGGGCCCAGATTAATGGAGAGAGAACACGACTCTGTGGATACTAGGAACTTTAGAGTGCAGGACCCTGCAAGGGCGGGGGTGAAGAACCTTACTGCTGAGGGTGTTCTTGGCAAGCGAAAGGATCTTGTGACAAATGGATTGTTGTGTGGTGAGTCCTTCCCTGATCCAATTTATTTCTTAATAAACCGGATAATATGTTAATATAAAGGTGTGTGTTTTACCGTATGTTTATTCAATCATGTTTCTTTACCTCACACTTGATAACTCATTTGATATCTTTATACATTACTATATTCATTACACTATGTTATTAATGTAAAACTGATTTTGCTGATCTTTGATTTCCTGCAATATGTAAGTTTTTCTTTTAATGATATTAGAGTTTTGTCTCTTAAGCATGGGTTCTTTATTTGTTATGCAGAAAATGGATTTAAGCCAAATAAGATACAGAAGCCAGTTGCTCCTCCTATATCATCCATAGAAAATGGAAAAGAGTTGGGGGCATGCCAAACTCATCCAAAGCCTGTTTCTGAGTTGAAAGGGACAGTGTTTAAGCCAGAGGTTAAAGAGTATAGAGTTAATGGTTTCAATAATTCTCAAGAACCCAGAAGTCATCCACCAGTTTCTTCAGTGAAAGCGAAAGAAAACAGTGAAGCATCTACGAAAAAGCGGCCTCATGCAGACTTAAAGTATTTGGATCAGATACTTAACGTACCGAAAAGGGAGGAATTTCATAAAATTGATGATGATGAACAAGTATGGCTATTTGGTCAGTTAGGTGTGACGTTATTAAGTAAGCATAGAGCAAATTTTGCTACTACATCGGTTGAGACTCAGCAAGTTTGGAATCAGGCTCTTATATTAGAACCTGCTGATATCGTAGTTCTTCCATATGTTGTTCCATTTTAGTTTGGATTACATTTAGATCTTGTTCTACGTCAACCCAAGAGAAAGATCCTCCCCCACATTGTACTGCAGTTACTCTTTGCTGAGTTTAGCTGTTCAATGACATTTGCTGCATCCATAGCCCGGCAAAACTGGAATGGGAGATTTTGCAGTATGACTAGTTGGCTGAGATAAGGGAAGTTTCCTTAGTAGAACAAGTCAAGTTATCTGTGTAGGTTTCAGAGTAAAATTATTTTCAGAGTGATTGTTGGAAATGAGCTCTGCAATGAGGATGTGTTGGGACTTTTGATTCAGTTTTGAATCGGCTGTGTCATCATCAGTAGATGGGAGTAGCATTAAGTTGTATATTAGAGAATATATAGAGAATTGGGGAAAGATATTATATATTACCCTCTAAAGCCTTACATACGTTTTTACTTTGTTTCCCCTCTACCGGGTCAAAATTATTCTTGGAATTCATACAAATGGTGATCCTCCTTGTGTACAGATAACTTTGTCCTTTTTGTTCTCATATTGCAAATTTTTGGAAGAGAGATGTTTAAAACCGGTTTTGGAACAACTTCTCTGTTTTCTAAACGAAGTTCAATTGCGAAAGTGTGGCTATAAAGTCCTTGTCAATTAAGAGAATATCACACCTAAAATATATAGATATTAAATTTCCTTGTCGAAATAAATGAAGAATGAAAAACAAAGAAAAATTGTCGGTTTGATTCCGAAGTTTATAGACTTCGAAGTTGTTATCATGTATAAAAAAAACATCGAGGAGCATAAAAATAGAGAAAAAAGACAATAAGCAAACATAAGCCCCCTCAAAATGGAGAGCTTGTATCTTTCTTCAAGGCATTTGTCTTATGGATCCTATCAAGAAACACTGCTCTTGCTGAATTGTCATTTGAAAAGCTACCCAAAACAGCAATTGTGGCAGTGCTGCTTCCAAATTTCTCGATTCCTCTCGAGATCATACAAGTATGTCCAGCTTCTGCCACTACAATCACATCCCCACCAACAATAGGTGATAGCGTCTCAGCAATCTGTCTAGTCATCCTCTCTTGCACCTGAAGCTTGAACCCGTAAAAGTGTACAATCGATTTCACGAGTGAACTTGCAATAGGACTGGGGTTGGATCCTTCAGAACAAAAGTAGCCAATATGAACAACTCCATAGAAAGGAAGCAAATGATGCTCACACATTGACCAGAAGGGCATGTTCAGTTCACAGTAAAGTCTCTTCTCTTTGACCTCGCCGTTGGCTTTGACAGGGTTAAAGCTGTTCAGCTTCATATTGAGGTTGGTGTTTTGGAAGTTCACCATCCATTTGAGAAACCGAGTTGGTGTAGCCATGAGTTCTTTTCTAGACGGATCTTCTCCTAATGATTTAAGAATGGAAACCACAGCAGAAACCATTTCTGGATCTTCTTCGGGTGAGAGTTTAGACGAGCATTTGACGCTCGGGCACCACTCTTTCACAGATCCTCCATCTCTACACAAACCTTGAGTTTTGACTCCTTTGAACATCAAGAAACTCAGAAATTCACCCCAAAGAGTTGAGCTGTCATCCTCGAACACTCCTGACCCTGAGGAAACCAGTCGCTTCACAAATCCATCGTGGCTCGGACTGTCCATAGTTTCCAAGTCCAAAATCGGGAAGTGAATGTGAGAGCACTGGAGAACAACAGCAACTCCTGACGGTTTGACCCAATGTTGGAGAGCAGAACATATATCATCAGCCATACGCTGAGGGTCTTGGAGCCGCTTGGCGAAAACATCAGCGACTCGAGAGAATTTGCTCAGTCCTAAAACCCGTTGGCCTGATGGGACATAACCTATGTGACACCTCACATGAAAAGGAAGCAAGCAAGATTCACAGTAAGAGTAGTGATCGAGATCTCGCACAACAACAAGTCCTCCCACTCCACCTGCTTGCCCAACTCCTTCATCCAACCCTGCTTCTGGAAAAAGAGCACTCTGTACAAACTCCTTCACCTTTTGCTTATAACCTGACATAATAACACACCAGATTGATACTTTCCACAGTCTAACTCTTTTCACCAATAAAAAGAGAGATTTTTTATTTTGTTAAACGAAAGAGAGATTTATTAAAAAACAGAAACTCAACACAAATAAGTCAAGTAACAACCTTGCACTATACAAAAGTAACAAAGGAACATAAACTAATCTAGATCAATATAATCACTCATAAAACAGTTATTTGTACAGCTAACGGAGAGAAACAAAAAGAGAACCATCATTAGTTACCTCTGGTCCCCTCTCTAAGGGCCTTGGCGACACGGAAAGGAGTCTTTTTGATGCCTTCTCTATTGACATCCTCATGAAGACCTTGCAAGAGAAGTTTCACAGCATCTTGGATTGCTAAAGTCTCTGGTTGGTGCTCGAAAGCAAGCTCAATGCAGCCATTTTTCATTCCGATCTCAAGCTCCAGATTCAAATGCCCTTCATCTAATGCCCCCATTGACGAGCCACCACCAGATCCAAACCAAAAGAGATCCACCCAAAAAACAACAATCACAAATCAGTGTACACGATTTCAATCTCCAAAAGGCTTTTTTATAACAAAAAGGAGTCTTTTTTCTCGTTTTCAAATCCGGAAATCCGGAAGTAGAGCGAATCGAGTAGTTGATGGACCGAATCAGGAAAAGGATATGGAATTAAAAACGAAAAGTTTTGGAGATGCCCATTAAAATTCTCACGAGAACGAAATTCCCAACAAAACAAAAAGTGATTTTTCCCGGAAAACAAATCCGTATTCTCAGAAATTTGAGAAACAGGATAATACGCGGGTGGGAAGAAACGAAGGGTTCCCGTTGATCCAGGAATATGTGGATTCATATAATCGCATTTTTACGTATATAAGTGATGGAATAATTATAAAATCTTCATATTAAGCTCTTCGCGTATTGAAAAGCGTAACTTTCAGAGCATCTGCGATAAAAAAGAGTTTTTTCGTTTTATTTGTATTCAAAGATTATTTTTTTAAGACAAAAATTGTGTTCAAAGCGAAGACGGCGAAGACTTTTCTAAATTTACCAATTCTCCTCACTACTACACCTACCCCACTGCATGTTTTTTTAACCAGTTGGATTTTTTTTTCATGTGGAGAAAAATATCTTTTGTCATAATTGAATTTCTTATATATTTACCTGAACCGACTTTATTAATAAAAACAAATTTATACAAAAGTTTTCAGACCGAATTTTAGTTTACTTAAGTTGTAGTAAAACCGGGATACTTAATCCAAACCAAAACCGGAATTTTTTATTCTTTAAACACGTTTTAAGATATGGTTTGGTAGAGATTATGAGATCTTAATTATAATTAAAGACTGATTAAACAGATCTAGACTACATTTAGCTTCCGATCGAACTTTATTGACTGAAAGTAGTAAAAAGACAAAACAGC